>JASAMX010009938.1:0-26596 GCA_030248175.1 Microlaimidae sp. YZB2_3 | reverse complement strand
ATGCATCACACTCAAACCACCACTTAGCACAACAACAAATAAACCATACTTACACGCAATACAAACATGGACAGACAACAACCAACTCACACTAAATGCAAGCAAAACAACATCCACACTATTCACACCAGACCCTGCAGAGTACAACACACAACGCAAATGCACACAGCAAAGCACGCAAAACACTCAAAACCATAAATGCACTCACAGCAACATCGTAGGGTAAACCACAAGAAACACTCACACACACATACAAGGTAATTACTTGACCAATAATCGAGTATGCCAACACAGTCTGGGACCCCACAACATCAAACATACAAATTAACAAACTGCAATGTATACAAAACACTGCTCTCAGGGTCGCAACGGGCACACCACAGACACAAACACACACATCATACACAAAGAGGCTAAAGTCCTCCCAATAACAACACACAATCAACTCTACGCAAAACATGCTAAATTGGCAGCCATGTCACAAAGAATCCACTCAACTACTTAACACAACAACCTGCACCCAGCAGGCTCAAAAAGCAAAAAATATTTTACAACAACAACTACACAACAAACATTTCAACAGACATACACAACGAAACATTCAAAGCACTAAAAGAACAAATCCACACAAACACCGTCACAAACCGCATTAACAACGCTCCAATAAATAAACCCAGTACTTTAAACAAACGCACCAGCAATAAGCAACGAGAAAGAAAATCTTCCTCGCGGGGTCGAAAAAACCCTCGCCCAACTCAGGGTGGGGAAATCTCCTTTCCTCTACTCTTACCTACACAAAATCAATCCTGCACAATACACATAACCAAACTGCCCGCTATGCAAAACACAAACACACACAACACAATATCTTTTCACATGCACACACATTAACACGACTTTGGGACCAGAGGACCTTTGGGCGAACCCCGCAGCGGTTGCTGACCTTTCAGAAAGTGGGATAAGGGGATGAGCAAGGCGAGGAGCGTGCCGGATGGAACCAACCAGTGTTGAACAAACTCTGGTTACTGGCAAAGGACAACACTTGTTGAAAAATGTAATGTAAAAAACCAAACTTCCGGACACCTTAAAGTTGCACCACTGTGGACGAATTTAAGTAATGTAATGAGGATTATCGTTCAATTTTTCATATTGCACTATTGTTCAGGTCGTGATAGTTCTTGCCAATGTAAACATTCTCTTCTATAAAAAATGTTTTAAACGAACAAAATAAATTCACAATGTTTTGAAATCGGTGATTCTGAGTCATAATATTCTGGGCTCACTATATCCACAAAACCTCAAGATCCCCGTTAACACAAAGTCTGCACAAAATTGGTATTTGGACGTAATTAGGTAAAAATGCGTTCAGTAATTACGTAAAAAATTTTATGTCGACATAAACACTCCTTTAAGGAAGCAAAAATAGTTGAAAATGTGTTTATTATTTTCAAATCTACTAAATTCCCAAGTGCAGATTAGTGATGTGCCTACACTCCAATATCATACTAAGAAGCTCTACCCATTTTCAGTGGAGAAAACTCGCCCCCTTAAATATGTTTAAAAATATTTTACTTCCAGTTTACCCGCTATTATTATGGTTATTAATATGTTTGAAAAAATTTAGCATACAAAAATGTTTTCACAACATAAGTTATGTTTTCATTATTTTTACGAAATTAGTACAAAAATAGGGCGGGCTCAAATACAACGTGATCAGAAATGATTATTAATAAATAATTGTACTTAAAATAGCGCAGCCCTCTTTTTGCAAGTCATCCACGCTTAATTAGTTTTATATGTCCGCTCTTTTTAAAAAACATTAAAACACAAGTTTGGTATTAATGGTAGATTTTTGGAAAATTTTTGAAATTTTTTTAAAATTTCTACCATTGTTATTTTTCAATCATTTTTGTTGCACTACCGCATCCTACAATTTAGGGTAACTGACTTAATTTCGGCCACGCCTTAATTTCGGCCACCAATTTAGGGTGTTAGAAAATTGGCTTATTTTTAAAACACAAAAGAACTAGCACAAAAGTAACTGGACTAATGTTGAATAAAGTGTTTTTGCAAAAGTTTTTTATTTTTGTTATTCTACATTATTAACATTTTCATACAAAAAGTGATTTTTTTGTGATTTTCCTAATTTTTGCTTTGTGTTTAAACTGCATCAAATTTAGAACGAAGCAATATATAACCTTAAAATATCTTCTATTTAAGGCTCAAAGTTGTTAATTTTCATGTTATGATATTTTATTCAAAATCATTTGCAATGCGTTTAACTAAGTGCGCATTTTAAGATTCCGTTAATTTCGGCCACCTGAAAATTTAGGTGAAAGAACCTGCCGTTTTTTGCTGTTTTTAAATATCATTGTACTACCGTATTAATAAAGGATTTTTTTGCTCGTTTGACTTTGTTTTGACGTTTTTTAAGCCAAAAATAAAAATTGAACAAAAAATACAAATTATTAAAACTTGTTTTTTAAGGTTTTGACATAATTATTTAAAGTCTTGCTAATAACTATTAAAGTTCGCAAACGGGAAAAATTAAGTTATATGTACAAGAACAATGCCTAAAGGTAAATTTGCAACCTTTATAAATATTTATTGTTCTTTTAAGTAATAGTTATGGCCAGTTTTTCGTAGGTGGCCGAAATAAATGGCACGAGCCTTAACTTCGGCCACCTTAAAAGAAAAAGTTTAAACACTTAGCTGATTTTTAAATGTAACAGAAATATTCAAATTTTGTGATGCTATTGTTTGTGTTTTGCATAGCGGGCAGTTTGGTTAAGACCCCCTTGTGTATTGTGCAGGATTGATTTTGTGTAGGTAAGAGTAGAGCGCCCCCAAAGGAGATTTCCCACCTGAGTTGGGCGAGGGTTTTTTCCCCCCCCCGACCCCTGTCATGATGGAAGAGTTTTCTTTCTCGTTGCTTATTGCTGGTGCGTTTGTTTAAAGTACTGGGTTTATTTATTGGAGCGTTGTTAATGCGGTTTGTGACGGTGTTTGTGTGGATTTGTTCTTTTAGTGCTTTGAATGTTTCGTTGTGTATGTCTGTTGAAATGTTTGTTGTGTAGTTGTTGTTGTAAAATATTTTTTGCTTTTTGAGCCTGCTGGGTGCAGGTTGTTGTGTTAAGTAGTTGAGTGGATTCTTTGTGACATGGCTGCCAATTTAGCATGTTTTGCGTAGAGTTGATTGTGTGTTGTTATTGGGAGGACTTTAGCCTCTTTGTGTATGATGTGTGTGTTTGTGTCTGTGGTGTGCCCGTTGCGACCCTGAGAGCAGTGTTTTGTATACATTGCAGTTTGTTAATTTGTATGTTTGATGTTGTGGGGTCCCAGACTGTGTTGGCATACTCGATTATTGGTCAAGTAATTACCTTGTATGTGTGTGTGAGTGTTTCTTGTGGTTTACCCTACGATGTTGCTGTGAGTGCATTTATGGTTTTGAGTGTTTTGCGTGCTTTGCTGTGTGCATTTGCGTTGTGTGTTGTACTCTGCAGGGTCTGGTGTGAATAGTGTGGATGTTGTTTTGCTTGCATTTAGTGTGAGTTGGTTGTTGTCTGTCCATGTTTGTATTGCGTGTAAGTATGGTTTATTTGTTGTTGTGCTAAGTGGTGGTTTGAGTGTGATGCATATATTGTGATGTCGTCTGCATATGTTATGGTGTGTACGTTTGGTGGTGGTGCTAGAATGTCTGCGGTGTAGATGTTGAATAGTGTTGGTGATAGACAGGAGCCTTGTGGGACTCCTGTTTTTATGAGTTTTTGTTTTGATTTGTGATTGTTGTATGTAGTGTATGCTTTGCGGCCTTTTATGTAGTTGTATATGAATTTTGTGATTGTTGTTGGTACTTGTGTTTGTGCGAGTTTGTAAATGAGTAGGGATCGACCGGGGCCTCGGACCCGGCCCCCGCTTGCCCCGGCACTTTTTTCTACCCCAGCCCCGGCCCCAGAAAATGCAATTTTATCTACCCTGGCTCCAGCAATTTAGCTGTCAAATCAACCGGGGCAAACCGGGGTAAGGACCTCCAAGAATACAAATTTTAAAGCACTTTACAATTTTAAACAGTGATAAATATATAAAATTTTATTTAGAGAGCTAATGTAATCGCTTCAATAGGAGGATATTTATTATTTTTATTTTAAGATTTTATTAAAACTCTATTTTAATAAGATTATTTATTTTAACCATGAGTCATTTTTTTTCAAAATTTGAAGACATCTTGAGCATTAAAAACCATTTTGTCGATTTTATTTACAAGATTAGGGTTTGACAATAGAAATACATTCATGAGACGTATACAATAAATATTAGAGTTATTATGATATCATTGTTTATATCAGAAATATATAACCCAAAAGAATTTTCGGCTATGTGTACAGTAAATTTTTTAACTAAATTTAAAGAAAGAAAAATGAGACACATTTTACTTTTCAGCGCAAGCTACTTTCTGTGCACTCAATAAAATTGCTAATTTAGTTTAAGGTGTTTGTAATTTTATTTTATATAAAAGTAATGTTATGTATCCCAAAAATGGTGAAAACCTAATTTTTAAACAAAAAATTTGCTGAAAATTCGAATTTGTGCGACTTTAATACTGAAAACCCGCCATTTTCTTCTGTTTCATAGGCGCACTGTTGTTTTTTAAAATTAATTCTTAACGCAATTTATCACAGTGTTAGTGTTTTGGAGTGAATATAGGAACTTTTCTACGACTTTGAAAAGCTCTATACAAAAAAACGGGTATTGACAGCAAGAAAAATCTCTGCATAAGAAATCAGTGGTATATGTACAGAAAGTTGCGTGCGTTAGAAATGTTGCGTTTTTCTCGCACAATTTCATTTAAAAACTTAATGTATATAATTGCAAATTTTCTTGGGCCATATGTTTTTGATAAATGTCAAGAAATTACAAAAAAGTAGTGCAAAATCACAAAAACAATTTCATTGCAAAAGTTGACATGACATTGATTTTATGATTTTTTGCTAAAAAATAAGGTAGCTGATTAAAATGACTAAAGCTAACAACTTGAAACAAGCTAGAAAGCAAACATAGCCGCTTGTACTAGCAATAATTTAATTATTTTACCTTTTACGAAAATAAAAAGTATTTTTTGATTTTAAAAAGTGGTAATAAAGCTTTAAAAATGTTCTAACAATTTAAAATAAAAAGCTGCGTTTTAACCACTCCTGTATGTTTAGACTGAAAAATTTTGAATAGAAGCATGTAAGTGAAGTTCTAAGAAAGATGCTTCTTCAAAATAATATTCTTAAAGACTAGCATTTTTTAGATTTAGAGTTACATTTCTACAATTATCAAAATATTCGATTTATTGTAATATAAAAAAATTTCGCTATTGTCAATTAATTTTTTTATATTGGCCTCCAATTTTGATTTTAGTTCCTTTAACACGTTTTGGTTTTTTAATCACAACATACTCCCCGTATAAAAATGCTTTAATTCCAGTTCTATTTGCAGAGCATTCCTTCACAGTATAAGAATGGTTAGTGGGATTAAGTATAATATTGTTTTAAACATGAATATATTTCTAATACTGACGTAAAGTATATACTACTGTTGTAAAAAGTTACATTTACTTTTACTTAAACAAATAAAAGTAACGAATTTTTTATTACTTTTACGTTCGACTGACTTTTAACCCTTTGGAATTTTTTTTCATCCAAAAACCGCTGCATTTCTGCAAAAGGTATATTGCGTCAGTGCTGCAGTTTGTTAAACTCTGTGGCTCTCGACAATCGTTGACGAAGTTTAACATTGAGCAGCAGTAGCGTGGAATCCCTTCTGCGGTTTTGCAGCGAAATGAATACCAAAGGGTTAAATTTCACTTACTTTTACTGTTACTCTTACATGGATTTTTTCCTACAAATACTAGAACTAATTTAAATAAAATTTAAGTAATTTCAACAAGCAGATTTCCTATGGGCTTGTAAAATTTGTCTAAGAAAAAAGTTTTTTAAGCAGCTAACTTGCTAAACACCCTTTACTTAGACTAAACTACTTATTAAAATGAAAATTTATGCATAAAAATAACAAAGCACTTTAGAACGGAGCTCTAGAGCTCCAAAAATCGACGTTTTGCTCCGTTGCAAAATTACTTTTATTATAATTTTACTCTTACTTTTACTTAAAAAACAGGTCTTACTTTTACTTTATTTATACAAAATTTCGACGGTTACTTTCATTTTTATTTTACTTAAATTAAAATATCACAAATTACTTTTACTCTTACTTTACTTAAATTAAATCTTTTTAAAATTACTTTTACTTTTTTTGAAAATAATCAAAAATCATTACTTTTTAAAACAGTAGTGTATACTAAATAAAATAATAATTTAAGGTTTAAAAGAATCGAAATATTAAAATATTTTTTGTTCTTCTTAAAAAAACTTTGTGTATTAAAAAAATAAGTTTTTCTACCTACACAAGTGCTTAAATTCTAAAAAGTGACTATTAATTACCTAAAACAAATAATTTACAGTAAAAAAATTAGAATTTTTGAAAAAAAAAGACCAAAATTACAAATTCTGCTACTTTTTTAGCCTGTCCCGGCCCGGCCCTGGCCGGGGCATAATTTTTTTGCTACTACTTTTTTTTGCGTTGAATGTGATTGTCCTGTTTTTGTCTGCACGTTTTTTGTTATTGAGTTTTGCTATTGTGTTGTATAGTTTGTGAGAGTTGTGTTTTTGGGTAAAGTGTTTTGTGATGTGTTGCTGTCAGATGTTTGCTTTATGATCTGCTATTTGTTTTTGTATTTGTTTGTTTAGCTGTTGTATGTCTAGATGTATAGTGTCTGCTTGTCTGAGTGCGTTGCGGTGTTGTGTGAGTTGTATGACATGTTGTGATAGTGGCATGTTTGTGTGCTTAATGTGACCTTTGGGAATATATGTTTTGTCTGCTTGAATAATGAGTTTTGTAAGTGCTTTGTTTGCTTGATGTATGTTTGTGGTGGGTGGGAGTGTTGTATGTTGTCTTCTATGTGTGCGGTGAAGGCTTGCCAGTTTGTTTTTTTGTAATTTGTGAATGTTGTTTTGGTGTGTTGTTGTTTGTGTGTTTGCATGTTTAGTGTTGTGAGTATTGGTAAGTGCTCTGAATTGAGTGCATGTAGTGTTTGCCATGAGTGGGTGTTGTTGATGTTTGCTGAGATTGTTGTGATGTCTGTTGTTGATGTCTGTTGTTGAGATGTTTGTTTTTGATTAGTTGCTGTTGGTTTGCGTGTTGATGTATTTGTGTTGAGTATTGTGTGTTTTGAGTTTATGATTATGTCCGCTACTGTTTCCCTCTACGATCTTCTATGGAGAAAACCATAGAGGGGAGTGAGCGTTTATGTCGCCTGTGATGATTGTGTTGTCTTGCTGGGTGAGTTCGTGTATGATGTGTGTTGTGTCTGCTATTTGATTGTTTTCTGTTGTTGCTGATTAAGTGTCCCTTGGAGGGATGTAGATGTTTGCGATGTCCATTTGTTGCTTTTTCGTTTTGTGTATGCGTGTTATGAGTAGCTCTGCGGTGTTGTGTGTTTGTTGTGGAGTTTGAGTAGGATAGAGCTGGGAGAAGATAGTGTCTTTGTGTATATATGTAAGTAGTCCTCCCCCAGTTTTGCCTTGTCTGTCTTGTTTGCACGCGGTGTAGTTTTGTAGTTTTGGTGTATTTCTTTGCGATGCTTTGAGTTTTGTTTCTTGCACTGTGATGATGTCTTTTTGAGTTTTGTTAGCGAGCATTTGTAGCTCTGTGATGCTTGTGTTAATGCCATTGATGTTTATTTGTAGTATTTTTAGTTTTGATTTGGAGTGTTGAGTGTTAGTAATGTTTTGTGCTTGTTGTGCTGTGGTGTTGGTTGCATGTGTTTGTTTGTTGGTGTTTGTTTGTTGTTTTGTTTTTGTGGTTGTTTTTTTGTGTTTGGTGTAGGGTGTGCAATTGGCAAGATCATGTTGGTTGTTGTTTGTATTGTTTGAGTGTGGTTTGCCGGCATTTTGCATGTACCCAGTGTGGTGTGTGTTTGTTTTTGCATTGTATTAGTAAGTGCTTGTTAGTTATGTTTTTGTTGCATATGTTACATGTGCCGTATATTACTGTGACCCTGGGACCAGGGTTGGTTTTGACGTCCCTCGCGCGCAGTATTTGAAGCTCCAGTCAGAGCGCGGTGTTTCGAATGGGAGTTTGGCAAAAAAGTGCCAGATGATAACTGGTTTTGATATGATCCTGATTTGAAAACGAAGCATTGAAAGATGTTGTTTTGCTTCGTTTTGCACTTCCACCACGAGCAGGCCAGGATACTGAAAACTTTTCAACACCCCGTCTTCTGATTAGAAAAGCTCGTCTTTTAAACATCTTGTCTTAAGAAAACTCGACTTTTGGGTGCGATTTTATAAACGTACTTTTTAAAAACGATTTTTCGCCCAAACAATAAACTTTGCATTTGGATTAGGCGTATGTTTTCAGTCTTCAAGAACAAAGTATTTAATAAAAGTTCATCATATTAAAATTTTGCTTAATTCTTAGGTTTTGCTTAGGCTTAGGAGATACATGGTTTAAGTTGCAAAATATAAAAAATCCGTGTCTTTTGTTAAGTACGTTTACAAAATCGCATCAAAAAACGAGTTTTTTGAAGACGAAATCTTTATATGACGAGGTTTCTGAAGACAAGATGCAGAAAACTAGATGTTAAAAGACGTAATGTAAAAAATAAAAATTCTTTAACTTTAACGACGCTCGATGCTTTCAGTCCAAGTCATAAGGGGTCCATTAAACAAATAAATTAAATAATAAACAAAAAGGCAAACACTAAATTCCACCGACTCCGACTCCGACCCCGCCTCAAATTTCTGCAAATTATATATTGATGTGCAGGTTAGGCGGAGTTCACCGAAACTCGGACAAATTAAACACATTTAAATGTTTTTGAATGCAATTTAGTACTTTGCATGTAAATTTCTGAAAAACTAACTATTTTTTATTGTCTTACACTATAAAAAGCATTAAATTAAGTTTAAAAAAAATGTAAGGTTAAAATAGAATATTATTAATTCATCAAGAGAAACAGGTAAACTTGCAATTTATTGTTCCAGTGTTCCAGTGAACATAGTTTAAAATTTTGGTTTATTTGTTTAATTAATAACTTTTGATTCGAATTCAGGGTTTACACTTAGGCTTGGGATGCACGGTTTTGGTTTTTAAATAGTATTTTTGTTATAACAAATGTTAAAACTGTCTTTTATGGTAAAAAATTTAACAAGAAACCACTTCTATATTCAAAATAAAGAGTGTTTTATTTTCCCAAGCCTAGAAATCAATATAAAAATCTAAATAAGCGAAAAAAGCCTGAATTTCCCAATAATATATTTCTCAATGAAATATTTATTCTGAAAAATATATGCGGAAAATATTTTTTCCTGACACCAGAAACTTTATAAAACATTGTTTAACAGTTTAGAAGGTTTTTAAAACTTAACATTTGACTAATTTTCTTGATATATCGCACAAAACCTGCGTAATTAAACGAACTTTGACAAAACTTGCATAATATTACACGTTACGGTAAATTACGGTAGATTTCGGAGAGAGTCGGAGTCGGTGGAATTTAGTGTTTGCCTAAAAATACAAAAAGCGCACTCAATCCGGTTCCGAGCAATCTCCCAACAAAAAGGGTGAATCTCCCAACTGTGGAATCTCCCAACAGTTTGTGGAAAGTCCCAACAGAATCAAAAAATACGTTTGCAACAAACACCATTTTATTTTTTAGTCAATTAACACTATAATTAATAAAAATATAGCATTAAATTCTTTATTCAAAAAACTGAGTACCTAAGCCTAAGCAAAACCTAAAAATCAAGCAAAATTGTATTATGGTAAATTTGTATTTAATGATGCTTTTTAAACTGAAGAGTAAAAACTTTATTTTTTTCCTAAGCCTAAGCAAAACCCAAAAATCAAAAAAAAAAATTCTCATTGGGGTGGAAACTTGCATTTTTGAAACACGTTTACAAAATTGCATAATTCCATTTATCATTCATTTAATGCATTTATTTATTTTCGGTTGTTTAAAATTATCGTGTTTTACACCGGTTTTGCAAACGTATTTCTAATATTTGAACTGTTGGGAGATTCATCGATTGGTTGGGACTTTCCACGTTGGGACTTTCCTCAGTTGGGACTTTGCCCGATACCCTCAATCCGATATTTTAAACAGCAAACCCTAAATTCCACCGACTCCGACTTCAACTCCGCCCCAAATTTCTGCAAATTATATTTTGATGTGCAGGTTAGCCGGAATCCAAAGAAACCCGAACAAAATAAACAAATTTGAATGGTTTTTAAATCAATTTAGCTTTTTCTACATGTAGTTTTTTAAAAAATATATATTTTTTTAACTGAATTACAGTATAAAAACATTAAATTAAGCTTAAAAACCATTGGTAAATTTAAAATGGAATATAACTAATTATTCTTAAAAAACGAATAAACTTCCTATTATTATTTTAGTGCATGTTAGAAAATTTTTCAGAAACAATTTAAGATAAGGAAAACTTAATTTTTCCTAAGCCTAAGCGAAACCTAAAAATCAAGATAAAAGTCTTAAGAAACTTAAAAGCTAATAAAACGCCGAATAACTTAGAGCTTAGAGGGAAAAAAATTATTTCGGAAGATATGTTGATATGTTGATATGATATTGTTGGAAGGATTTAAAAACTTTTACAACTCAAAATATGACTAATTTCCATGATATATTGCACTAAAATTGTGTAATTTAATCATAAGTGAGAAAATTTGCATAATGTTAAAAACTACGGTAAGGTACGGTAGATTTTGAACAGAGTCGATGTCGGAGTTGGTGGAATTTAGTGTTTGCTTTTTAAACTTTAATTTATTCGACTGTTATGCAATAATACGGAAAATAATTAATGTGTTTGTATTCTTAAAAACCTAAATTAAAAGTTAATATTAAAATTAAGATTCTCAAAAAATTTTTTTTAAAATCATTGAACATGCTAAAACCGTCGGCAACTCTCCGACAAATTTCAATATAAGATTTTATGCTATTTTCCCAGAAATTATTGAAAAATTATATGTCATTATGTGTAAACTGATATTTTCTATTTATTTTCTTAGTGGCGACGGTTTGTTTTGGGTATTAAGGTTTTTATAGCACTTTTACTATCAAACTGTCCGCATTTTTTTAAAACCGTCAGCAGAACAGTCGGCAAAGATAGAATAGAATAGAATAACTTTATTTGTCAAAAACAAAACAAAAAAGCAAATATTATGTTAAATACATTGTAGATATTTACATATAAACAATAAAAAGTGTAATTGACAAACAGGTAGGTAAAAGCATGGACGCGCTAACAAACCTGCCAGAATCTGTTATTGCAATACATTGAGAAAAAACTAAAAACACAATAAAAACAAAAGAAACGCAGGATATACTTATACATCTTTAACATATAAAACTCTTAAACCAATTGAATTAAATCACATTTAGCTGAAAATAAATTGAAAATTTTTTTTATTTTTAAACAATACAAAAACCACTTAAATCACAGCTGTTTAATTTTGTTTTAAATTTTGAAAATGAATTTGCTGTAACTACAGAATGAGGTAGCCCATTCCAAACATTAATTATTCTTTGAGTAAAGAAATATTTTCGGCAGTCAAGTCTTGGTAACTCTGAGGATTTTAGGTTAAATTGATGCCCACGTAATTTATAGCATGTATTTTCAAAATTAAAAAAGTCATTTGAATTTAAATCTTCTAGATTATTTATAATTTTATAAACCATGTTTATGTTAAACTTTAGTCGTCTTAACTCCAAACTTTCCAAAAAAAGACCATTTAAACGAGATTTGTAGCCATCAAATGGCATATTACATATAAAACATAAAATTCTGCTATAAAATTTTTGTACTCTTTCAATGCATTTTTTATCTTTTTTAAGGTACGGATTCCAAACAGGCGTATCACTTTCTAATAAGGGCCTAACATAGGTTTTAAACGCCCTCATAAGAAAAAAAGGGTTGTTTGTTTTAAAAGTTTTGAGGATAAGTCCAGCTCTAGAAAAAGCTTTGTTTGAAATATTTGAAAAATGGGATGAAAATTTCATTTCATTACTTATTGTTATGTGATCTTTGACTTCATTTACACAGGCAATATCTTTGTTTGATATAGAATACTGAGAATCAGAAATCGCTTTTTTGCGAAGTAAAAGAACACAACATTTAGAAAATGACATTTTCAATTGCCAAAGTTTTACCCTTTCTGAAAGCTTTCAAAAGTAAGCAGAAGGTTGGTATTATCATTATTACTCCTCGCATGATAAAATTTACCGTCGTCCGCAAAAATTTTTACCCCATATCTACCTTGCGCGCAGCTTACTAAATTATTTATAAATCTTAAAAATAAAATAGGACCAAGGACAGATCCCTGGGGCACACCTGAAGAGACGGCTAAAGGTTTGGAATAAAAATTTCCTATGCAAACTTTTTGAGTACGCCCAGTTAAAAAAGATTTAATCCAGTTTAGCAATTCATAATTGATTCTTAGGCTTTTAACTTAGTGAGTAATTTTATATGACAGACAGTGTCAAAAGCCTTAGCGAAATCAATATAAACTGCATCTATGCGCATATTATTATTTAGGTTTTGTGTTCATTCATTTAGCATAGAAAGCAATTGAGTACAAGTTGATCTTTTTGCTAAAAAACCGTATTGATCATGGGTTATAAGTTTATGAAGTTTTAAAAATTTTAAAATTTTATCAACAATTATTCTTTCAGCAACTTTACACATTACACTAGTCAAAGAGATCGGCCTATAATTTTCTTTTTGTGATTTTATTCCTTTCTTAAAAATAGGTGAAATTATGGCTGTTTTCCATATTTCAGGTAAATATCCCGTTTTCATTGTCATTTCAAACAAAATACTTAATGGGAGAGCTATTTTTTCAGAAATAGACTTGAGAAAAAGAGATGGAAATCCATCTGGAGTTTGCGATGTTTTGTTGGGCAGTTTCCGCAAAGCTTTTAAGACATTTTCAAATAAAAAACTTGCTGTGTTTAAACCAACGTTATAAGGAACTCTACTTTGAAATTCAGGAATTTTATTATTTTTGTTGGTGTAAACTGAAGCGAAATATTTATTAAAAATTTCTGCTTTTTCTTGATCATTTTCAGTATAAACATTGAATTCGTTTAACAATGGTGGAATGGTAACATGAGATTTAAGTTTGCTGTTTACATATTTATAGAATTTGTTTGTATTTTTTAAAGATACTATTTCCTCTTCACGTTTTTGAAAAAAATTTGTACCGCTTCGTCATACGATTTGCAGCAATTGTAATATTTTTTATGCGCTTCAACACTTTTAAATTTTTTATAAAGTTTATGTAAAAACCTTTTTTTAATTGCAATTTTGAAATTGATTTGTTGTAACATGATTTTGATTTTTTAGATTTACACATCGGTATAAAGTTTTTTATGCAAAAATTAAGTTTATCATCTATACAGTCCATAAATTTTTTGGACGTCCTGTTCCCCATTCTTAAGCTTGCAGCTATTTAAAATAGTCAACCAATTGATGTTGGATAAAAATTCTTTAATTTTCGGCACATCAGCTTTTCGAAAATTAGGCATTAGTTTTATTTCTTCTTTTTTAAACAAGTGGGTATTAATCAGAAACTCAATTGTGGAGTGATCACAAGTATTACAAAAAACCGGTTCTATTAAATTCCTTATAACAGAATCCGAATTACATAGCACTAGATATAATATATTTTTATCGCGGGTTCTAAAAACGCAATCTAAAAAGTTTTGTGAAATCGTACCACCCAAATTTTTAGGAAAATGATCCCAACTTATGTTTGAAAAATTAAATCTCCCACTAAAATTGTTGGGTTTTTTGTTAAACAAGCGCTATAAATAATGGAACAAAGTAAATTTGTGTCAAAATCACTATTTGTAAGATTTGGAGGGAAATATATACTCAAAAGCCTGAAAGTACTTTTTTCTGAAAAAGTGAAATCAAGACAAACATATTCGATAGAGTTATAATTTTCTTGTAATTGTACACGAGTGTATTTTACATCATATTGCTCAAAAAAAACAGCAACACCACCTGTATTGCGGTCTTTAGGAACAATTGAGTGGTTAGCATTTTGAATTTAAAAACTATCCGGAATAGTAGATGTCAACCAAGTTTCAGTAACGACTACTCTTTTAAAGTTTTCACTAAGAAGCAAGTGTTGTAAATTGTCGATTTTATTAACTGATGACCGAGCGTTTATTATTTTAAAGGCGGCATTATGCAACTTTTGGTAAATTTTGTCCCTTACCTGCCTTTAATCTTTTGACTGGTTTTGAAACTGGTGTGGGCCTTCCAAAAAGTCTTTTTTAAAACTGTACCAGTTCTCCGGTTTCGGTGTTTTGCGGTTAATAAAATGAAAATCCTCCCCAGCTTCATTGTTCATAGCATTTCTGGTTTCAATTTCGCGAATGCACATTCTTTCTGCATAGGTATATGAAGGACGGATAAAAGTTCCACTGTACTCCTTGCTATTTTTTAAATTTCTCCTTTTAGAAACAACAAGATTTCTTTTAGAAGATCGGTCAAAGCGTAACTTCAAAAGACGTGGTCTTTGTCTATCAGCATCAATTTTACCCAGGCGGAAACATTTTTTTATTTCGGGGGCGCGATTTGGAATAATTTATGGCAGCTGTAACAAGATGAAAATCGTCCATATTTTCCTGTTCTGGCTATCCAGATATGACCGCATATTTTATATTTTCGTCTTGAAGTTGCTTTTCATGTAGCTGAGAAGCGAGTGAAGATGAAACGCGATCCAAAATATTGTTTTTTTTTCTTGCGACCGCGCACAACTGTTGTCCAAGAGTTAGCGTCGTTTTCAGATTCAACTTTGTCAACGCAATTTTTAGATAGGAGATTTTCAACTGGTTGTTGGCTAATAAGAGTGTCTGTTTTATTTAAAATTAAATTAATTTTCTCTGAATAATCTGGTGTTGACTTCGATATTAAAGTATCAGTTTTTTCAATTAGTTGATTGAGCTTGTTTGAAATAGAATTTTGCAAACTTGGAGAAGCATTCCGGACAGATAATTGGAATTTTCAGTGTTCCATCGATTTTGGTTTGTGTAAGCCCGGTACACGCAAGATGCATTGGTGCGTTACACAGCTTGCAAGGAACAGGAGGAGTTTTTTCGCCATTAACAATCAGGGAACAAAACAAACAATTAGTCATATTTTTGGCAAAAGTCCACTATGGTGAAAAACATTATGTTCTCCTATACAAAGTATGGCGACGAGAAATAGACATTGCAGTAATAATTTTTTTCAAAATAAATCAAGATGAGTTTTCGGGCAGCCGTACCATAAAGCGCGATTAACCAAGGATTAACGTTAAATAACCAATTTTAAGCTTGTTTAAGTTTTAAATACATTTAAAGTTACTTTATCTGCGTTTTAAATAAGTTTTAAAAAATTATTAATTTATGAAGTTTATTTATGAAGTTAGTACAAAAATAAAGCGGAGCTCCGGAGCTCCGGGGGTTGCTCCGGAGCTCCTAGAAGTGGAGCTCCGCTCCAGAGTTCAGGGGAACATCACTAATTTAAATTTACCATTCCTGCATTTGTATGTCAAAAAATGCTGTTTCCATCCGAGTTTTAGTTTGATTCCAAGTGTGGGCCATTATTGGAAATTTTAGCTTTTCTTTCTAAAATATTTACCATTTTTCTAAATTCATTAAAATTCGATATTAATTTTGGATGTTAATTTTAAAATTATAATGCTATCTATTTTTCACAAATGTAAAGTATTATGTTACAATTTTTTTTGTTTTATTTCCATAAATGATTCATGTTCTTTTGTTTTGATGTATGCGTCAAAGTTTGAATTATTTTTTCATTTATTTGAATTAAATATATTTTTTATTTACGTTTGTTTTTGTGTATGCGTCACAATTTTTTTGACTGTTTTGATGTATGCGTCAAAATGAATTCCCTTTTTTGACTAATTGTTTGTATGGACCTACCTATTTTGACTAATTGTTTGTATGGACCTACCTAGCATAACAAAAATGGGGTCCGCGGTCCCATCGCAATACAGAGTTCTGCTCAAATTAAATGCATTTATTTGTTATATATTTGAAACTGGAAATACTACAAATAAGAAAACTTATTTTAGAAAAATTTTAGTAGCTTTTTTTGTATTAAATTAAAACATTGCTAAATGTTTTTCTTTTTCTGAGTAACACAAAAAATTTACATATGAAAAACCTTAGTTAAGCAAAAAAATTGTTTTAAATAATGATTAAAAGTCAACAAAAATATATGAAATTGCTTTAATATTGTTGTTAAATCTCCGGTTTCTGAGAAAATTCAGTAAAAATTATTTATTTCATAACAAATTCTGATTTCGCGGCCGGACCGCGAACCCAAAAGATTATTATGCTAGATAGGTCCATTGAATTTAAGCTTTAAATAATTTTTATTCAAATTTAAAAATTATTTACTTTATCATTTCGATAAAAATACCGAAAATTTAGCGTTTGTTGCTTTTTTGCAACACAAAAGGTAGGTTGAAATACGTTAGTTTTTCCATTAATCTCTCATTATTTCGAACAAAATTACGGTATCTTTATGGCGTTCGGTTTTTCGCTGTACGTAGGAAATAACTCCAAAGTCCAAACACCGCCAGCACACACTTAGCTCACAGTAAGAACAATGATGAGTTTAATACATTTATTTTAAGGGTTTTTAAGATTTATTTAAATAAACTGTTAATAATTAGTAGGATAACATCTAATTCCATGTTTTTATGCATTTTCCTTCTGTTAAAGTCTACAATTTGGCGAGAATTTCAAGGTTTTGGTCAGCACACACTTAGCACACAGCCAGCAAACACTTTATTATTCATAAAAACTCATGATTTTGTATAGTTTTTAAAGATTTTTTTTAATAAATCTTCTAAAAATAAGTAAAATAACATACGTTTCTACTTTTTGTAGCTTAATTCCGACTTAAAAGTTAAAAAATAGCAATATTTTTGAAGTGTGTGCCAAGTGTGTGCTAAGTGTGTGCCAAGTGTGTGCTAAGTGTGTGCCAAGTGTGTGCCAACTTTCACTTTCTGTAAAAATTTATAAAACCATTTATGATAGAAATTGTCCATTTTTGGATTATAGGAAATTTGAACGCCAGCACTTGATCGCTGAGCATTTGACCACCAGCATTAGAACGCCGCGTAGTTGAAAGCCAAACATATGACCGCCTAACATTAGATAGCCGAACATATGACCGCCGAGCATTAGATCAAGATCCTCGTAGTACGCATTGCTTTAAAGAAGACGTTACAACTCAAAAGTGGCTGCCACTGCCCCCTAAAAAAACCCTTACATTAAATCGACCTTTAAAATTGTGAAACGTGACGCTTATGAGAATGATCAGCTGCGGGCGAGACTTGCTGAGTTTGAGACAGAACGAGACCAACTTTTGCATTGTGTGGAAAAGTTGGAAGCCGCTGGAATAAATGAGGATTCTATCGCAAAGATCTGCTCGCGAGTTATTCAGAACCTCATCCCATGGATGGAGGAACGTATAAGGAAAGCTGAGCTCCAGCGAGAACACTCAACAATGGCAGTTGTTGCTGGTTTGAAAGAGGCGGACACCAAGCAGGAAGACCTGGAAACAGCTAAAACTTTGGTGGAGGAAGCAATCGGCAACAGAGCGGAAGATGTAAATTATAATGTTGTCGATTGCTTCCGTATCGGTAAAAAAGATATAGCAAGACCCCGCCTGCTAAAGATTCGTTTTTCCAATAATGCGTAAATGCGTAAAACTGAGCTGTTCAATAACGTTTACCTAAGACCCTCCCTTAGCAGTGAACAGCGAAAAGAACAAGTACCTCTGCTGGCCAGAGCCAAAGAACTTCAAAGCGAAAATCATAAGATATTTGTTTGATATAGTGACTCTGGTGATCCTTATTTGTTTGACCAAGACAAAAAATGTGTATTAGAAATCAAGAGCTCTTAGAAATTTTCAAAATAGTATAAAATGCAACCCAGTTGCAATTTAGCAAATAAAAAATCAAGCATACCAAAAAATACCTTTAAAAAATCTATTAATTTAGTATCTTTGAACACAAGATCGATTTTAAATCAGTTTGATGAATTTGAGCTCTTGATTTTTGGTGCCGATACAAATTACTGTTCTCCAGATATTGTGCTTATTCAGGAGTCTTGGCTTAGTGCAGATATCCCAAATCAGCTTATAATTAAGGATTACTCCAACTATAGTATTCTTAGGAAAGATAGGGTTCAAGGTAGAGGGGGTGGTGTGTTTATTTTAATTAAAACAGAGATTAAATACAACAATGTAAAAATTCATGAGAAATATCATAATTCGAAGGTAGTGGCAACAGATCTTATTATTTCAAGTAATAAAATCCGTCTAATAAATGTTTACAGACCCCCAAATATTAGAGGTGAAGAGGATTTACTGTTACTAGACTTTATTAACTGCTATTTCACAAATTATACACATACATCAGTCCTAATAGGCGATCAAAATTTATCCAGGATTCCGTTGGGATAGTGAAACTGTAATAAGTAATTTGCAAAATGAGACCAAATATTACACAAAATTTTTAGAATTAGGCCTATCACAACTTGTTCTTGAGCTATCTTGAGGTAAAAATTTCTTGGATTTGGTCTTAACCAATGACCCCGAAATTTTTAATGAAGTCCAACTTGCGGCCGATTTCGGTAACTCAGATCATGCTGTAATTAGTTGCAAAATTAATTTGAATTTGTTTAAAGACAATATCTCCACTAAAACTGGCTTTTTGGTACCTGACTTTAAAAATGCTGATTACAAAAGTATTGCTATGCTTCTTGCTGTTCAAGACTGGGATTTAAACTTTAAATATTTTAACACAGTCCAAGAATATTGGGATTGCTTTAAAAAATACTCACTGATTGTATCCTTTTACATGTGCCATTAGTAAAAAAATATAAGCAACTTACTAAAAAAAATGCCGTTATCCAAAACATATTGTTAAACTTCAAAATAAAAAGAAGAGGTTATGGAAGCTCAGAACTGAAAATATTACTTACAAAAATGACTTCAAAAAAACTTTAAAAAAATATTCTGAAAGTGTTAAAAAGTTTAATGCACAGTTAGAAGAAGAAGTGCTTAAATCAAATGATATTAGGTACTTTTTTAAGTATATAAACAAAAAGCTTAAAACAAAGGAATCTATCCCACCGGATATTAAATCTTGAGACCTTGGAAAAACGCAGAGAAAAGTTTAATTTAATTAAAACATATAAAATTCTAAACAACCATGCCAGTTTAAAAACCAGCAAATATTTTACGCTTAACCGAAATTACACCAGAGAACATTCAAAAACAATTGAAGTTGAGCATTTTAGAGTTAACTGCATAAAATACAGCTTTTTTAACAGAGTACAAAATAAATGGAATTCCCTAAATCAGAGTCAAGTTGACGCTAAATCATTACATATTTTTTAAAATTCTTTATAAAACAAAGATAATTTAACCTAAAAATGACTAAGCAAAAGCTTTAAAATTAAAGCCTTTAGTCATTCTTTTCTAGTTAGCCAGGATTTCTGTTGTGATATTTATGATGTATTTATGTTTATTTTTGTATTTTTTTATTTTTGTGGTTTTTGTGTAACCCAACTGGGTTGCTATTTTGTAACCTGTTTTAATGTTTTAATGCCTAAATTTCACCCTAAAAAATGGCTGCCACTGCCCCCTAAAGTGTTAAGCTGCCCAAATTTTTTAAATGCAAAATATTTTTTCTAAATTTTTTAGCCCCCTGCCTAATTTTTTCAGTTTTAATCCAAGTAAACAGTTTATTTATTGTATATTTAGTTGAAAAATGTTTGAATTGTTAAATTTCAACCTAAAAAGTGGCTGCCACTGCTCCCTAAGGTATTATGCTGCCCAAATTTTCAAAATGCAAAATATTGTATCAAAATCTTTCTGCCCCCTCCCCCTTTTTCTATATTACGTCTAAATGAAAAGTTATTTATTTTAAATTTAGTTGAAAAATATTTGAATTCTTAAATATCAACCTAAAAAGTGGCTGCCACTGTCCGCTAAAGTGGTATACTGCTCAAATTTTTAAAATGCAAAATATTTTTTCTAAATTTTCAGCCCTGCCTATTTTTTCAGTTTTAATTGTATTGTATTGTATTGTATTTATTTTTTGTCTACGACTGGGACATACAAAGCAATAGAAACATTGCACTGATTTAGTATGCACCGAGAAACAAAAGACTAGTAATATGATAAATGAAATACATTAAGCCAAAGGTCAGCCAACCAACCACTTCTGTCCCATTAGGATTCGCGACTCCCATGAGAAATAAGCGATTGGCAACCTAAAGCAAAAATGACTGATGTATTTCAAGATTTTAGAAATAATTACATATAAACATAACATTTAAATAAAATTATATTACGAAAAAACAATTAAATCGCATTATAAAAAGGAATCTAGTATTAGTGCAGTATAACTTCTCCACCGAGATAAAGAAAATTTTGCATTTGGCGGATATGGATATGACTATGTCGATTGGCGCTCATTAGTCGTTTCCCAGATATTAAAGAGAAAGTCCAAAAAGCTCCATACAAAATGGACTTTTTTCACTATTTTCACTTTTAATTTTAAGACTATTTTCCTTTAAATAACGTGTTTTTTTGGTTATCAAATAAATATATATATATTTTTGTGGTTTTTAACGTTTATAAAACGTAAATGCAAAGCATCACATAACGGTAAGAGTACCGTAAAGCAACCCTATTCAAAAAAAGTATTAGTCCATTTTTACAGTAGTTCATGTATTCATGGAAAACTCAAGTACGTACGTTTTAACCCAGGATCTAAGTAAGGGGTTAAGTCACCTACCACTCCTACTACCCTACTACACCACCGACCTAACAACCTAAGCAAAACCTCAAAATCAAACAAAACATTAAATTTAGCTTGTTTTAAGGTTTTGCTTGGTGTGGTTTTGTTGTTTGTGTGGTGTGTGTGTGTGTGGTGTCTTTTGTGCTTCCTTTTAACTAATTAAATAAAAATATAATAAATGAATTTTTGTTTTAGTAAAATATGATACTGATTGTAATAAAAGAGTTGATATGTGAACATAAGCAAGCGAATATATATAAAAAGAATATTAAATTGGTTTTATTGTTTAAAAAGTTAATTGGTAGAAATTTGCACTGTTTGTATCTTAATATATTTTTTTAAAATTGATTGGCACTGGATCACTACAGCACATTAAATCGCCATCTTATAATGGCTGAATAGTTTTTTCTAAGTGTAACATCACTGAGGGGTTGATGTTGATTGTCGTTTAAATTAAGATCGCCGGGCTGATTGTTTTGATTAAGGTCGCCAAGTGGGTTTTTTTCACCTTAGGCAAAAGTGATGGTTTATTTTCAATCCTTGAAAACATACCGTTTAATGAAAGTTTATCATTATTAATTTTTTTTGTTTTTTAGGTTTTCCTAAGGCTTAGGTTTTGCTAAGGCTTAGGTTTTGTTTAGGCTTAGGTTTAGGCTTAGGCTTAGTCTAAGGGTTTGCTTTAAACTTAGGTTTTGCTTAGGCTTAGGTACTGCAGATTTTAAAATTGATTTTTCCATGTTTATTCAAGGGCGCTAGGAAAAAATACATTCTGCATAATTAGGGCCCGACCGGACCAGGATTTTTTGGTCCGGCCGGACCGGACCGGACTTTCAAAAAGTCCGGCCCGGACTGGACCGGACCAGACCGGATCATAGTAATAATTTAATATGTATATATTTAAGACATATATGTAGATATAATTTATAATATATCATTTTGAAGAGGTTTCAAGTCTATAAACAAAAATTTAACCAAAATAGCTAATTAAAAATTTACTAAAATCAAGGCAAAATATTGGAAACAATACAATATGCCAACAAAACAAAATAGCAATAATGAAACAACAAAAAGCTAATAATAATCAATTTAACAGAAGCCAATAAAAGCATATTCAGTCTTGAAGACAACTAATAATATTCAAACTTTGTAATTCAGAGATTTTAAGTTTTTCCACATTCTCTGGCTTTAAGGATGCTCTGTCACTTTCTGAAATCAATTGAGCCACTTTAAAAGATCTTTCACTTGCCACAGAGGCTCAAGGTGCTGACAGATACTTTTTTTGCCGTCTAAATAAGTGATGGGAGCATTTTTTGGAAATAGAGTCTGCCTCTGGAAGATATCAGATATTTTCATTTGCTTTTTAGTTGCAGGTTCCTCCAATCCTTCCAAAATGTACAGACGGTTCCTTCTCTGTAGCTTTCACTTTTTTTTCCCCTTCCTTCAATTTCTTCAATTCTTGCAGACTCTTGTATTCCCTGGGATTGGAGGTTTAAAGATGACGCCATAATGGACTGGTACTGTAAGATTTTGGATCATTCCCTCTTTTGTATTCTGTGGACATGGGCAGACACAATTGACAAATGGCCTTTGTCTCATCCTGTTGTCCTTTGCCAGTAGCCAGGGTTTCCATCAACCCTGGTTTGGTCCGTCCGACACGCTTCTCGCCTTGCTCACCCCCTCTTCCCACTCCCGGAGGAGCTCAGTAACTGCTGCGGGGTTCACCCAAAGGTCCTCTGGTCCCAAGGTCGTATTAATGTTTATGCATGTGAAAAGATGTTGTGTTGTGTGTTTTGCATAGCGGGCAGTTGTGTGATGTGTGTTGTGTTTGTCTCATCCTCAGGCTTTACCTTGAAATGTTTCCAAACCATTCCCATTACACTCATCTTTCTTTCTTGCCTTTAACTACAATAAAAATTTATGTATGTATTTAACAACCTTTAAAGACAAAAACCATAAACGCGCCAACACACTGAAGAAATAGATTAGCACAGCAAGAATAATGAAACACAGATTATAAACACTAATTATCATAAAACAAAGCCAAGCCAGGAAAAACAAATTTGCATATTGATGGGGAGTATTATAAGTTACATCGAGAGGATAAGAGTAAAAAAGAATATAAGAAAAGAATAAAAAAATGCCTTGCCTAGTTAGTTAGATACATTATAGTAGTACAAATGACATATTTAACGAAACAAACTGCCATCCAAACTGAATAAATCAAGTAAGTAGGAAGCATCTAAAGATTCTGAAAGACAGAATACATACATGTGTGATATTTGTGATACAAAGAGTCGCCAGGTTGTGATAAAAAGCATAAGTGAGGATCTTAAATAAAAGTTAAAAGCATAAAAACAGAAGATTTAAGCTTATAATCACCAAAACAGTTAATAAAATCAACAAAGCTGTAATAAAATATAAAAAAGAATTTAAAATAAGATAAAACATATTTATTACAAATAATATGTAAAACCATTCAAAAAAAGAAAAAAGTCCGGCAAAATAAAAAAGTCCGGCTCGGACCGGACTGGACCAAAAATGGCTGGATATCTGGCCTCGGACGGACCGGACCGGATATCCGGTCAGGCCCTATGCATAATATCTTCAGAAAGAATCTCTTCTGCAAGAATAACTTTTGCAAAAATACATTCCAGTAAAATATCTTCGGAAAAAATAACATCTCGCCGTGCGTCGCCGAAGATATTATGCTGGAAGGTATTCTTTTTCGCCCTTCAAGAAATAAACCGACGAGTGAGACGCGCAGCAAAATTAAAATAAAGCAATCTTATAATTTAAAACATTGCCAACTATGCGAATTTATAAACCAAAAACTATTTGATTGATGTTAAATTGTGCTAAATTACTACAAGACGCTTTAAATATAAATTAATACACTGGTAAATTTATTAAACTAAATTACTAAATGAAAAGTACACTGGTTTGTTTAATTCTAAACTTAAAATTACTAGCTCATGGGCAAATTAAAAACTTAATGCTTCTAAAAACTTAAAGTATAAAATCATACTCGTGTAAAAGGCTTTAAAAGCAAATTAACACTTAGTTTTAATTAAATTTATTTTTTCTGAGCCTAAGCAAAACCTTGAAATCGAGCAAAATTGTATTGTAATGCATTTTTTAATAATGTTTTATTAAATTTAATTTAATTTTTGTTATCAATGGTTTGTAATGTTTTAAATAATACGATTTGTTTATTTTTATTCCGCTGTGCTAAACTTTATGGTTTTGAAAACTCAATATAAAACATTCTTACTTAGTTTTAAATGCTTTAAAAATTATTCAAAATTTTGTTTTAATTAAATTTATTTTCCTAAGCCTAAGCAAAACCTAAAATCAAGCTAAATTTTATTATGATACATTATTAAATAATGCTTCTTTAAAAAATGTTGATATTTTTATTATTTACAGGTTGTACCTAATGTTTTAAATTATAAAATTGTTTATTTCCATTCCGCTGCGCGCCTCACTCGTCGGTTTATTCATCCAACGTTCAGCGTTAGAAGGGCGGAAAGAATACCTTCCAGCATAATATCTTTTGCGATGCATGGCGAGAAGTTATTTTTTCCGAAGATATTTTACTGGAATGTATTTTTGCAAAAGTTATTATTGCAGAAGAGATTCTTTCTGAAGATATTATGCAGAATGTATTTTTTCCGGACACCTATTCAAGCTGCGTAGTTTTCTGTCCATACTGGGATGTCTATGGCTTTGCAATAAACTTTGAATCAAAACAAAAAACTGCGAACAAGTCCAAATTTTAAAAATCTATATTTTAGAAGAAATCTATCTAAAGCTATGGTCAAAAATCGGTAAAAATCGCAGCTTTGTAAACTTCCCCTTTAATATCTTGAGAACGGCTATCAAGCGCTAATTATTGGGGTGATATTCAAATTCGGCACCATCAATAACATATTTTTAAGCAAAATTTCAATTGTTGCATTAAATAGAATTTTAAAATTGATTTTTCAATGTTTATAGAAGTAGAGTAGTGTTCTGTCCACAATAGGATGTCCATGGGTTTGCAATAAACTTTAAATTAAAACAAAAAACTGCGGACAAGTCCAAAGTTTAAATGTGTGCCCTTAAAAATCTATATTTTTAAAAAAAAAACTTCCTTTCAAAACCATAGTAAAAATTAGTAAAAATCGCAATTTTGTATGGGAGATTTTGAACTCCCTCTTTAATATCTCGAGGGCTATTAAGCGCCAATCATCATGGTGATATTCAGATGCGGCACCATCAATAACATATATTTTTGTGCAAAATTTTAGTGAACAGTTTGGAGGTGTTATACTGCACTTTTACCATTAATTCAATAAGAATCGGGTTGGTCTAGCGTAGTCATACCAAGATTACAAAACAAAGTAATACAAATTTGGAAGACTCTATAATTAGTGGAGCGCTGCGCGAAGCGCAAGAAAATGTTTTAAAAATGGTCATTCTAGACCCCCCATATTTTTATCCTTGGTGACCCCAAAAGGGGGGTCTATCAAACCCCAAATTTTATTTTGACGACCCAAAAGGGGGGGTCTAGTCTAGACCCCCCTGGCTACGCCCATGTATATATATAATCTTTAATTAAATATGAGATTATGGATTAAAAATTTTGTGATATTTGACTTTATAATCAAAACAATAATATTACTATTCTATTATTACGTAATTATAAAAAACTATGATTTCTATTCTAATATAATTATAAGATTATCAAAACACGTTATTAAAAAATAAAATTTATAAGTTGCAATAAGGTCTTATTTTAATTTTACACAGTTTTAAAGCATTTATAAGCTTGTTTTACGTTTTTTATGCATTTTAAACCCATTTTAAGGCAGCGCGGAAATATTAGGTACCTGGTACACCCTCCCTCAAAATTTGGGTTTTGCCAGACATACCCCCCCCCTCAGACCTGTGCACTGCCCCCCCCCCCCCGGGGTTAAAAAGGGGGGGGGGGGCAATTAAAAAATGGGGGGGCACGGAGGGGGGCAACTTTTTTGAAGTGGGGGGGGGCAAGCGGGGGGGAAAGAGAAAAAAGAGAAGAAAGAAGAAGGGAAAAGGAAAAAAGGGACAAAAAAAGTGGAAATAAGGTAAAAATAGGTCTAAAATGGCTTAAAATACATGGAAATAGGCTAAAAACTGCAAAAAATTCGCGATGATGGCGTCATCATAGGTCAAAAATGGCGTCATATTTTTAGGGTACTTTTTCATTTTTTGGGCGGGGGGGGGGCGAGTGAACATGGGGGGGCAAATCCTCCAAAAAAAAGGGGGGGCCTTTTAAGACCGTGCACAGGTCTGCCCCCTAAATCTTTATTTATACATTTATATATTTATAACCCCCCTAAATCCGAGAGGCTGCCCGCCTATGCCCCTAAGTATGGAAACGGCCAAAAGGGGGAAACGGTCGCCCCAGCTCCCCCTAAATACGCTACATATATATACATATACATATATATAATATATATATATATATATATATATATATATATATATATATATATATATATATATATATATATATATATACAATCCTGTGCTTGCCCCGGTTTGATTGGGGCGTTGCAAAACGGGAGGGGGCAACTTTTTTGAAAGGGGGCGGGGCGGGGGAGAAAGAGCAATA
>JASAMX010009937.1:0-29365 GCA_030248175.1 Microlaimidae sp. YZB2_3 | reverse complement strand
ATCAGAATAAATATTGCGTAATAAAAATTCAACTCAAGTTAGATACACCAAAGGTACATGTCCACAAAAGTTTTTAGCGTACTATTAATTTTTAACTTTTAATTTAACTTTTTTTAATTTTAACTACTATTAAAGTTTTTTTAATTTCGTTTTATTGCTAAAATTTTTAAAATAAAAGGAAGTGATAGTAAAGATTTCGTTAAAAACTTAAAAACGGGCTTCAAATTATGGTACAACTGATGTGTTAAAAATTGGGAACAAACTAATTCCTATTAAATGAATAAACTTTCATTTATTTTTTTTTTTTGACGCCGAGAAATTACATTTCGATTACAAGTACAATTACATTAATTAAATTACAAGCGATTGTTTAAAACTAGCTTTTACAAATGAAACTGAGACGAGACAGTAGCCAAGTGGTTAGATCGTTCGACTCGAATTATCGGAGCTGTATGATCGGAAGAATATTTTTAACGGCAAAAATTTTTTTTTCAATTTTTAACTTTTTAATTAAAAAAATGTTCATTATACAATACTCTATTTAACCATGAGTACGTATTTTGAGGTGGTTTGAAGGTAAAACCGCTATATAGTCAGAATGCCCCTAAGGGGGGGGGGTCGCAACTCCCCTAGTGCTCCTCGCAAGGCCGAATTGAAAAACGGGGGTTCGATTCGTAATCAGGACCCCCAAAAACCCCTGAGTACATATTTTGGCGAAAATCGGCGAAATTTTTGCAACTGTATATCGTTACACCTTTATTGGGGCATTCATTTACAATTTTTTAAAAAACACTTATAATAAATCGTAAAACTCAATCTATATATAAATAGACGTAATGTCTGTCTGTGTATCTGTATGTGTGTGTGTGTGTTCCCTAACTTCTCCCTAACCACCCCACGGATTCAGGTAAATAAGGTATGATTGTAAAGCTTATACCCCAGGGAGTGTCGTAAGGGGGTCCAAATTTCGAAAAATTACTTGGACATCTTTGGACACCCTATGGATTTTGGAACTTAAAAAATTTTTTTGCCTTTGATTTGGCTTATACCTATTGGTATGTTTTTGTTTTGTGTTCGGTTGTGTGGTTGTTTTTTTTTTTGTTGTGGTGTTTTTTGTTTGGTTTTGTTTTTTTTTTTTTTTTTTTTTTTTTTTTTTTTTTTTAATTTTTGTTTTTTTTTTTTTTTTTTTTTTTTTTTTTATTTATTAATTTTTTTTTAAAATTTTTTGTTTTTTTTTTTTTTTTTATGGTTTTTTATTTTGCATGCGTTCTTTGCGCATTTTGTTCGTTTTTTGCCTGTTTGGTGGGCTGCGTTTTTTTTTTTTATTATTTTTTCTTTTATTTATTTTTTTTTTTTTTTGTTTTTTATAAAATTTTTTTTTTTGTTATTTTTTTGTTTTATTTTTTATTACATAGGTTTTCTTTTATTTTTTTGTTTTTTGGGCGGTTTGCTTCTTTTTTTGATTTTTTTTTTTTTAAGTGGCCTGTTTAAGAGTAATTAGTTAATTTAAAGCCAGAATATCATGTTTTTTTGAAAAACATAAACATGAACATCTTTATACTGGACAGCGTTTTTGACTAAAGAGGATACTCCCCAACCACAGAAAGGATTGGGCTGGTTAAGATATCATTGCAAAGCTTACAGACAGAGGGATATTATAAAGGGATTGAAATTTTAAAAAAAATCGCAAGGACATCTTTAGGTTGGACAACGCATGTTCACAAAAAGGAGGCCCTATGGTCTTTGATTGGTTAGAGTAATTAGTCAATAGAAAGCAAAATTATTATTTTTTGATGAAATGATAAACATGGACATCCAAATACTGGACAACATATTTTTGCTAAAACGGAGAAGGACCCTACTCTCCAACCGCAGAACGGATTAGGCTAAACGAGATATCATTGCAAAGCTTACAAATCGGGAAACGTTATAAAAATATCAAAATTTTAAAAAATCGCATGAACATCTTTAGACTGGACAATGCCTTTTCAAAAAAGGGGCTCTATGGACTTTAAAAATTGAAAAATTTTTTGTCTTTGAATTAGCTTAAACTTATTGGTTAGATTAATTAGTCAGTGGAAAGCCAGAACATTATGTTTTTTTTTAGAAAAGATTTACATGGAATGGACATCTTAATACTAAACAACATATTTTCGCCAAAGAGGGGAAGGCTTCTACTCCCCAATCGCAAAACGAATTAAGCTAAATAAGATATTATTGCAAAGATCACAGTCTAAGGAATTTCATAATGAGTGTCGAATATATAAAAAAACAACATGAACATCTATATCTTTCTGCTGGACAAGAAATTTTCACAAAAAAAGGATGGACTTGCCTCTCCAACCACCAAAATGATGGGGCTAAATGAGATATCATTGAAAAGTTTATAGTTCGGGGAATATTTTCATAAGACGGTTGAAATAAATAAAATTAACATGAACATCTCTATGCTGGACAACACCTTATCACCAAAAGAAGTACGGACCCGTCTTCCCAATCACAAACCAAATTAGACTAAATAACTTTTCATTACAAACCTTGCAGTCACGGGAATATCATAGAAGGGTTGAATTTTGAAAAAAAGTTAAAAAATGAATCCGAAAAATACAGGAAAAATTATTTGTCAGCCGTATAGCTGACACGGGCTACTTGTGTACTTAATGTCCTGTTGTTTGAATGCGACAATCAACTAAAGATTCCATCAGATAAAAAAGGATCGTCAACTAACCACTCTTTTTCTGGAAAAAGACCACGTGCAGGGAAACACGTGACCAATTTTAAAAATTATTGGTTACAATCCCACCAAAAAATATATACAAAAGAAAAAAGAAACACTTAGAACAAACTGTTTGAAAACAAAGGGCCTATTTAAATGAGAGCTTAAAAAAAACGGAGTTTCACAAGAAAAATTATTATTAACAAAAAATATTATCATGTATTTTCTTATTATTATTATTTTCTTTTGGTTATTTTAGTGATTTTACTTTAGATTTTACCACAAGTTGAAAAAATGAAACAATAAAAATAATATTGTTTTAGCAAGAATTTTGAACTACTAACCATTTAGCAAAGCAAATATAATTTTAAAATGGCTTCTGTTAAGCTTTCAGGTGACATTAGTTTTAAACAAATGTACTAAGTTTATAATTTTATTTTTGGAAACAAGTTAAGATTTTTGTTTAATTTTTGGTAAATTCTTGGATAATTCAACCGAGATCAGTAATCCTAAACAATAGAATATTATAGCAATAAAATAATTATACTGACAACAATTTTTGAGAATCGCGAAACGCCGCTTTAATTTTTTAAGTAATGAAACTATTTTTTATGTATAATAAAATAATAAATAATAGACACAAGTGTGCAAAAGTGGGAATTTTTAGAATTTTTGAAAATTTTGTGAGACACAATGCAGTTATTACGTGAGTTCAAGAAGGTTAAACAAACACGGACACTCCTACACACACGCCCACACACGCACACAGGACGTACGCACGCATAAAAAGATTTTAAAGCATTAAAAATAGGTCTTACAAATTGTCATATTAGAAGAATCACAAATTAAAAAACTGTTTTGACGTTTGATAGTTTTGTTACATTTTATCCCTAATTAAACCTGTTCTCACTCCACCTTGACCTTTGCTGGCGAGAAATAATTCATTTTGCACTTCCAAAAATTTATTGTAATTCCGTACAATATTGTTGAACGTAGTAATGTTGTGACATGTATATTTAAGACTTTTAATTTCTTTAAACTTTTTCCTGGATGTACTTTGCTATATCTGATCATGTTTATTTTTTTAGGTAACACGAAACCAGCAAATTAATTTTAAAAAAAAACCAAAAAAATTCTAATAAAAATATATTCTATCGCATTTAAATGCGTATATTTAATTTTCAATATACTTTATAAAAATGAATACAAAAAAACTTATTCTCCCGTAACTGTGAAAAGTGGGATGAACAAAATTCAACCTCGTTTGAAACTCATGGTGTTGACCCTAAGTTAAGGTTTTGTAAAATGTTGTTTTTTTTTTAAATCAGCGCATCTGATTAAAATATTTTTTTGAAATGCTTAAATCAAATTTTGTTTAAATGATTTACTGCTATTTCAATACCTTTGTTATAACGCATTGGCTTTATTGAAAAAAATAAATAAAAAATCTGCAAATAATTACCGATCAGCAATTTTACACTTTTCACCGATATTAGCTTATTGTTTAATTTTTTTTACTTTAAAGTGGTAAATCTTTTTGAAACTGAAAAAACCCAAAGAGACTAAATAAATAAAATTCGCACATAAAATTTTAAAAAAAATTATAAACCTGATTCTTAACCAAAATAAAAAAATTATGTATCAAATAAAAGTGTTAAATAAAAAAAATTTTCTATTTATGTATAAACATGTATGCCAATTGTTTAAGTGGCCTTTTTTTTACAAGCAACAATTTTTTTCGAAAATCAATCGGCTATAATTTAATAATGAAGGTTCTTAAAATAAAAAAAATAGATATTTTTTCCATTTTCAGCTGGTTAACAGTTCTATATAAAATCATGTTGTTAGTATTGTTTGGTATCGGTTTGCTGTGTGTGTTAGTACTGTTTATTTATCGTGATCGACAGTTCATCAATAATTTATCGAACAAAGCGATATTAATTACTGGATGTGATCATGGCTTTGGTCGCTTGATAGCTTTGAAACTTCTTAAGAACCAAATCCACGTGTTTTCTGCTTGTCTGACCGAAAAAGGAAAAGAAAGCTTGGATTTTGAAGCTAAAGGTACTAGTGTTGTAAAAAGTATTGATTTTGGATTATTTTAAGTAAAACTAAAAGTAATTTGAAAAATTTTAATTTAAGTAAAGTAAGAGTAAAAGTAATTTGTAATTTTTTAATTTAAGTAAAGTAAAAGTAAAAGTAATGGTCAAAATTTTATTTAAGTAAAGTAAAAGTAAAAGTAAGACCTATTTTTTAAAGTAAAAGTAAGAGTAAAAGTATAATAAAAGTAATTTTGAACGGAGCAAAACACCGGTTTTTGGAGCTCCAAAGCTCTGTTCCAAAGTTTTTTTGCTAATTTTAAGTATAAATTATCATTTTAATAAGTTTTTAGTCAAAATAAATGGTTTTAGCGTGTTAGTGGCTTAAAAAATGTTCTCTTGCCATTTACTTTACAAAAAGCCCATGGGGAATTTATCCTTTCAAATTACTTAAATTTTACTTAAATTAATTTAAGTATTTGCAGAGGAAAATCCGAGTAAGAGTAAAAGTAAAAGTATTTGAAATTTCAAAAGTCGAGTAAGAGTAAAAGTAAAAGTAATTGAAATTTCAAAAGTCGAGTAAAAGTAAAAGTAAAGGTAATCCAAAATCCATTACTTTTATTACTTTAATCAAAAGTAAAAGTAACTTTTTACAACACTAAAAGGTAAATTACATTGTAGAGAATGTGGTTAAAATTAAAATTGTCATAGACGTGGATGAATATGTCATATTTTTTTTTATTTTGAAAAAAATCGAGCCCGGTGGTATTTTTGTTGGTATGAGTTTTAAAATGAATCGATCTGACTAACTAGATTACTGTTGGAATAATAGGCACCTTGCACTCGAACTCGGTTTATACATGAAGTATGCAATATACATAGTCGTCACCATAATGGATAATTACGTTTGTTTTTTTTGTTTGGTTTGTGTTGGTCGTATTTTTGTGGGGTTATCTCCTACTGGGGTTCTTTTCGTTTTCGCGCGCTTTCGGGGTGGTCTGCCCATGATAAGTAGGAGATACGGTAATTATCCATTATGGTGACGACTATGTATATTGCATACTTCATGTATAAACTGAGTTTCAGTGCGAGGTGCCTATTAAATTAAATTTAAGCCTAACTTGATCGTCGCACGGCTTTTTTTGATTATAAAAATTATTTGGTAATTTCACTTTAGAAATTGAATCAGATAATTTTACGAAGTAAAAAATTATCCAGCTGATAAACCAATGAGTATGTGGTGGGAGCGCCACACGACGGTCCCGAGACACGACGGTCCTGCGACACGACGGTCCGGGCAGGCGAAAGGTACGAGACGACGGTCCTAGGAAACAGATAGTGTTGTAAAAATATTGATTTTGGATTATTTTAGGTAAAAGTAAAAGCAATTTGAAAAATTTTAATTTAAGTAAAGTAAGAGTAAAATTAATTTGTGATTTTTAAATTTAAGTAAAGTAAAATTAAAAGTAATGGTCAAAATTTTATTTAGGTAAAGTAAAAGTAAAAGTAAGACCAATTTTTTTAAGTAAAAGTAAAAGTATAATAAAAGTAATTTTGAAACGGAGCAAAACACCGGTTTTTGGAGCTCCATAGCTCCGTTCTAAAGTTTTTTTGCTTATTTTATGTATAAATTGTCATTTTAATAAGTTTTTTAGTCAAAATAAATGGTTTTAGCGTGTTAGCGGCTTAAAAAATTATCTTCCTCTGTTCACTTTACAACAATCCCATAGGGAATCTACCCATTGAAAATACTTAAATTATACTTAAATTAATTTAAGTATTTGCAGTGGAAAATCCGAGTAAGAGTAAAAGTAAAAGTATTTGAAATTTCAAAAGTTGAGTAAGAGTAAAAGTAAAAGTAATTGAAATTTCAAAAGTCGAGTAAAAGTAAAAGTAATCCAAAATCCAATACTTTTATTACTTTAAGTAAAAGTAAAAGTAACTTTTTACAACACTAATTAGAGAGTCTTCAAATCAATAAAAATGGACCAAATAAAATATACAAATTGATTTTAAGAGTTTTAAGAGTTTTACTGTTTTAAGTTAAACATAATTTGGAATACGTCTTTTTTATTCTGTTTTGCTCTTTAAATTTAAATTTTTGTTTCGTTTTAAAATTTAAAATTTGATAAAACAAGCTAAAACTATTTTCATTTTTAGAGTAACATATTTTAGTTACGTTTTATTGCAATACAACACTGCCTACAGAATAAGTTATAATTCCGTAAATGCTATGAATTTACTTGTATTTAGTAAAATAATATATAATTTTACAACGGTTAACCAAATGTTCACTAAAAATTAATACGAGTAAAAACCCTAATTTCAAATATTGCGGCGTGGATATACAAAAATGTCCGGAAGAAATATCTTCTGCAAAATACTTTGTTAAAAATCTCTCTGAGCAGTAAACTATTTGGCGTTTTTAAAACTTTTTAGGATTTTTATGTTTTTGGCTTGATTTTAAAGTTTCGCTTATGCTTAGAAAAAGCAAAGTTTTCTTTTGTTATAAAATTAAAAACGTCTCCAAAAATATTTTTCCAAAGATTTTATGCAGAATGTATTTTTAGGGCCAAATAAAGTGTTTTTTTAAAAAAAATATTTAAATTTTATAGTTGTTTTTAAAACAAAATTAAAATGATTTACGTTAAAACTTGATGACAATAGCAGGTAGAAAAACGCGCATTTTTTATTGAAAACGTAACATTGTTTTCAGCTGTAGGAAACGTATTATGTACTTAGGACCGTCGTGTCGCGGGACCGTCGTGTCGTACCCCCTCGGGACCGTCATGTCTCGGGACCGTCGTGTCGCCGGACCGCCGTGTCGTATATCCGTATGTGGTATGTGTTTGGAATCGTGCAAAATGCAAACTTTCCTACAAATTGTAATATGGTATTTTGAATAAACAAATTTGTTTAATACGAATATTAAATGATTTATTTTAGGTTACGGTGGTATTTTAGAATCTTTTTGCATGGATGTCACCAGCGATGAATCTGTACAGAGTGGGCTTAATTTCGTGAAAAAACGTCTGGAAGACTGCGGTATGTTAAAAATCTAATTTGATTGGAAATAATATATAGACACTTAAATAAATCTCAACGAACATAAAATAACAAAAAATACCACTAATTATCTTTGCTTGATCCAGTTTAGTTTTATAAATGGAATTAAAATTATTCCATAGATATATCTATCGAAATACTTAAAATTACAATAATAAAAACAAGAAAAATAATTTTTTTAGAGTTATTTTGTTTAACAAAAAATATGCGCATAAATCCTTTTTAGGATTTAAGCTTCACAGTGAAATTTTTAATTTTTCTTATTTTTGTGCGACATATTAATTTCAAAGTATGTATTATTCTCGCGATTAGCTAAAAATTAATAGATTAAACACAATTAATGCATATTTGGCTCCTCATTCTGATAAGATGAGAAAAGACTGGGAGGGTGGGGGGAGGGGAGATTTGGTGGGAGGACTCGATAGATTATGTCGACTGATCAAGTTTCTTTAAGGAATTTTTTATTTCGAAGCTGTCAGAAGTGTGAATTTATTGCTAGAATATAAATTAAAGGTCTATTTTATGATGTTAGTTGAATTTAGATGTATTTTTACATGTCTAACTTATGTTTTAATGTTGACGTGATGTTGCGGCGTTCGTTTTTATTAAAAAAATCCTTTTTGAGATGATTTAAAATTAAAAAATATTTTATACTAAAAAACGAATTTGATTTTTTCCCTTCCTTTTGTAATTAATTAATAATATAAATATAGTTTTTTATTTGTATTACAGGTAAACAAGGTCTTTGGGCCCTCCTGAATAATGCTGGTGTAATGGGAATTTGTTTTTCGGATGACTTTTTAACTGTTGCTGATTACGAACGTCCTCTAGCTGTAAACGCCTTAGGAATGATTCGCGTTTGTCATGCTTTCAAACCTCTAGTTAAAAGGTTATGTGTTTAAAATTTTATACTGGGTTTATATAACAAAAACACACGAAGGTCCGACGTCCAAAAATACCAGGCCAAATAAATCCAGTTTTTGACCGAAACAATACGAAGCTAATTACTATATTATTAAGTTTTTCAAAAATAGTGTTGCCCTCTGTATCTATAATTGACATTTATATGATGTATTGGACATTTGTCGTATTTCTGAAACATTACTACAACGAGAGTTGATGCACGCACGCAGGAACGCACGAACGCAGGCAGGCACGCACACAGGCACGCACGGACACACGCATGGACCCACGCACGGTATATATATATATATATATATATATATATATATATAATAAATTGCACATATAAATTATATCAGTTTTACTTACAGAACCAAAGGAAGAATTGTGAACATGGCCAGTATTTCAGGCCGAACACCCGGTCCCTATGCCTGTCCATATTTTTTGTCTAAACATGCAGTGGAAGCTTACTGCGATGCTTTAAGGTAAACATACTGTAGTTTGTATGATAAAGAAACTTATTACAATGTGTATAATAAAAATTAAGTGGTAATTTGATATTCGTAAGAATATATAACACCAGAGAATTTTTGAGTGTTTACTAAATTTGACTAAGTCGCACAATTTTTGTTCACATTTTAAACAAATTAAAAAACATGTAAACAAAAAATCCAAAAAAAACTGTCCTTTCTTTAAAAAATTGTTATATTTTCAGTAAAAACATGAAAACATCCTTACTTAAGTTCGGGAGTTAATTTTATAAAAAAGTCTCGAAACTTTTTTTTTTAATTTTTAGGATCTACTTGACCCGCTCCAAGTTTTCGCGTCATAAACGCAAAATGTAGAATTAGAAACGAGGAACAGTATGCAAATTACTTCTGGCGTCTATGTCGTCACAATTCGTATAAAATCAACGTCACTCTGACTAATAGAATTTGCTTTTTTTGTGTGCTGAAACCATAAAAGGAGTCACAATCGCTAGTTATTTACGACGGTTTAACTAGTTGTGTCACTGTTACGACGATGCGTTTAGGGTTGAGTGGGCACATAGGTAGTTAAAACGCAAAATATTAGAATCGATCAGCTCGTAAACATTCCTTACTTTTCATTTGATTATTGATAGTAGAAGCAAATGCTATTACCATCAATAATCAAGGCATAAATGGCTCTTATCTATATATTGCTTAAAATCTGGTAGAAAAATGATTGCGACTGAAAAAAATTTAATATGAGTAATATTGCTAACTACAGGGTAAAATCAGATGGTAACTATATCTTTGTATATTTGCATTTAAACTATTGCATAAATCAACTGTACTGTTAGCGAAATATGCTCACCTGAAAATCTGTTTCAGTCAAAATCGTTTTTTAACAGATATAAAAACGGTTTTTTGTGAAACGATTACGATGTCTCCATTACAAACCGACGCAAAACTTCACAGAGACATCGTTTTTACTCTAACATAACGAGTCACAATCGCTATAAAACCATTGGGAATTTGCATAACGAGTCATAATCGCTATAAAACCATTGGGAATTTGCATAACGAGTCATAATCGCTATAAAACCATTGGGAATTTGCATAACGAATCACAATCGCTATGAAACCATTGGGAATTTGCATAACGAGTCACAATCTCTATAAAACCATTGAGAATTTGAATAACAAGTCGCAATCGCTATAAAACCATTGGAAATTTACATAACGAGTCACAATCGCCATAAAACCATTGGGAATTTGACTCATAACGTTTGTATTAATTTCGTGACAAAGGATAAAAAACAGTCACAGTTACGAGAAATTTATGACGATTTTAAAACTCATGGTGTCATGGTAACGTTGATAATGTGAATTTTAGACTGGAATTAAAACCGTTCCATGTCAGTGTTCACACTGTGGAACCACAAGGATTCAAAACCCCAATGACCAATCTTCAAAGTCTTCTGGACGGTATGGATTTCGCCTGGAGACAGACCGGCGAAGAAACGCGAAATGAATACGGCCCGGAATATTTGGACGGATGTAAGTTTTTCTTGTAAAAAAAAACAAATAACATAGTAATTTCATTTGTGATTTATTATTTACATCTAATGAAAACAAACTATTAGTTCAATGAATGGTCAAAACAGAACAATTGTTAAATCATTAGTAAAACTTTGCTTGGAGTCAGTCCGTCAAGAAAACGCAAAATGAATACGGTCCAGAATATTTGGACGGATGTAAGTTTTTCTTGTAAAAAACAAATAACATAGTAATTTCATTTGTAATATATTATTTACATCTAATGAAAACAAACTATTAGTTCAATGAATGGTCAAAAACAGAACAATTGTTAAGTCATTAGTAAAACTTAGCTTGAATTCAGACCGTCGAGAAAACGCAAAATGAATACGGTCCAGAATATTTGGACGGATGTAAGTTTTTTAGTAAAAAAAGAACAAGAACTTATTTGTTATATATTATTTACATTCGATAAAAATATTAGTTGAATGAATTATTGAATTACAACTAAAGATTAAATTTATTGAATGTTGATTTTAATAAATAAAATAAAATTATTGATTTGAAGAAGTATTGTCTTTAAATTCTTTCGCTTTGTTGCGTTTTGAAGGAATCTAATTGATCAAAATTTTCAAGCAGCCAATAAGAATTGAGTATAATATTCGAATGCGGCACTTGAATTAATTGTTTTTTTTAGTTAAAGCGGCCTACAGTTATGGTCTAGCTATGAATTCAACAGAGAACACAAACCCTGTAATTAACGCCTATTTCCACGCTCTGACCGCCAAGTATCCCAGAACGCGTTACTGGCCCGGGTTCATGACCGTCCTGTTTTTTATCCCTTGCAGCTATCTACCGACTGCGATTCAAGACTGGATTTATCTGTTTATTTTGCACAAATTTATCAAAGTTCCCAAACTGAAACCGGTGGAGCGATTTGTCGGCTCCCACTCGGCTGGTGATGCGAACGTTGCTACTGGTGTAGTCGGAAGTATTTCCGGTAAAATGATGAACTTAAACCGGCGAGCTTGCGGTTAGAGTGTTTGAATAGTTATTGAATTTTTGAAATTAGGTTTTAATAGATTTCCGTAGAATTTAAAAAAATTTAAAATAAAAATTAAAGCCAAATACCAAATATTTCTTAAAGTTATTAATAGATTGTATCACTTTTATTGTAAGGAGTTCAAATTTGCATAATTTAACTTAACTTTGGGTATGTATAAGAAAAGAATTTTGCGTTTGCAGTTTTTTTGTTTTGCAAACTAAAAATATATAAACTTAAAATTCATAAATTGAACTTTCAAGATTTTATTTTTCTAGCCAAATAAGTTACAAGCAAAATAAGACATTTTAATTACAAACCAGTTGGATTACAAAATACACAAAGGCAAAAAAACTCACAGCAAAAGCAATATTTTTTATCACAACTAAAGGCTTACTAAAAAGTAGCTAAAAGCTTCAGATACTAAAAGATTTTTAATTGTTATGTACTTAGGTTTATTTTAATAAAAATTTTTTAAAGAGTACAACTTAAAAGCGCTTACACAAAAGCTTGTGAGTTACGAAATAAAAATGTAAAATCACAGGAAATTTCTTGAAATTGTACGATTTGCGTATTCGACGTTCTAAGTTTGATTTTTATCTATTATTTAGTACCTGTGTATGTTACTACATGCAATGTCTGAACTTAATTTTTGCTTTTCATTTGTATATTTAATATTTTTAAAACATTGTTTATTATTTTTAAATATTTATGATTTGAACTGCTTTTATTTTTATTAACTTCTTTTATTAATTCAATACCTGCGTTTATGTTTATTTCTAAAATAAAGATTGAATTTTCGGTTGGATAAAAGCTTTTGTTTGTGTTTTTTCTTTATTGTTTATAAAACTTTATAATTTAAAATTTTAATTTTGAATTAAGAAACCCTTTTCATTTTAGTTTTTTGCATGTATTACTGGTACTTTTTTGTTTAAAAGTGCGGTACAGAGTCAAAATTTTTTGTCTTCGATTACGATGGTTTTTTTCTGTCAAAATCTTATCCTTGCCCTCCCCTAATAGCACACCAAATTTGTTTCGTCCAAAAATCTTCGTAGGCTTAGGGGATTAAACCTTCCGAAATGGCGTTTTTTTTCCGATGATTCTGTTTTTTTTATCAATCTTAATTTAATTCACAATTTATGAACAGCCAAAAAAATCCGTCAATGTTAGGATAACTGACTTTAATGTCGGCCCCCTTTTTTTGGATAAGTTTTTTTTTGTTTTTCCAATCGACCCAAAATTTATTCTAAAAATCAAACGATAGCTATTTCTGTTATTCCAGTGCAAAATTTTAAAATTTTTGTTTCACTTAATAATCAGTGGAGGTTTAAAATTGTTTTTTAAGGCCGAAATTAAGGCGCAAGCCATTAACTTCGGCCACCTAAAAAAAATTGGCTATAACTATTGCCAAAACGAACAATAAAAATTTTTAAAGGAAGCAAGTTTATCCTTAGGTATTGTTCTTGGTACTAGGGATGCATTGAGCACCAGATTTTAATTGTGAGCTGAGCATTACTTAGTACTCACAATTAAATATATGTGAGTACCAATTGGTATGGAGCATTTGTGAGCCTGACAAATGTTTAAAATATACTTACTTACATATAGCATAGATTTTAGGAGGATCGTATGTCGTAAGCACAGAAGGGAATGACCGTAGTCCGCAGAAATGGGGGCTATGGGTGGATAGAGCCCTCAAATGAGGTCAAAGGGCAGAACAGCAGCAACGGGTCTTTTCAGGACGACTTCAAAGGGCTGAATACCCCTCCACCCCCGGAAGAAAATTTTAAATTTAAAACTGTAAAACACTAAAACAACCCAGAACACACCGCAAAACACTTGATTTAGCTAACATATAAATTTCAGATAAAATTAGGGTTTTTAATGAAAAAAATAAATGTAAAGCCTCATGGCGTGTAAAAATGACAGTGGATATAAACAATCATATTTCAACGACAAATGTTTTATTGAATAATTTAAACTACAACATTATGTTTTTCTTGATTTTATAGATTTATCAAGTTTTATTGCAATTTTTTAGCGAAAAGAGTTATACTGATTTAAAAAACAAAAATCTCTTAATACTAACACTAAAAGTCATAATACCTTTTGTATAATTAAATTTAAATATAAAAGGCAGTTTGTAAAAAATGTTATATTGAAGACTGAAATTTATGTATTATCAATTTAGTTTAGTCAAATTAAATTTAGGAAAAATGTTTATGTTTAAAGCAATTTAAACTAAATTTTGTAAATAAAAATATGCTTTAAAATAGAAAAATAGCCATTTTTATGTAAGAAAAAAATTTGAATAGAAATAGAATAAAAAAAATTAGAATAAATGCTTGTATGTTCTAATGATATTAATATAGTTAGCATTTTTACGTATTTTTAACAGCATCTCCACATGTCACATGAAACAAAATTGTTGTAATTATGGATTTTATTATTTAAACTTCCCAGGGTGAAATTAAGTATATTATAAAAAACTTTTTTTTAGCTTTTTGCACAAAAATGATATTGAATATAGAATAAACATTAAAGGAGCATTGTCACAAATCAAATTCCTATAACGTTTTGAATAAAATACTCTTTTAATACAAAACCTATCTACCTCGACCGATTCGACAACATTTAAAAATTTCAATTTAATCGGTTCAGTAACAAAAAAGTTGTATGATCCTGTGTTATAGGTACATGATTTGTGACAGTATGTTCCTTTAAGTAATTATATCTCGCGAACGAAGCCACCAATTTGTGCAGAAAGTGCGTGAAAACTAAAAAGCAAATATTTTCACACATCCATGTAATTCTTTTATGGAATGGATCCTTTTGATTAATGGTAAAAATATTACCTTGTGCTCCAAAATCTTGTAACAATTTTTCGTCGAAATTTTAAACAAAGCCAAAAATAAGGTTTTTTTATAGGGCATTTTTTCACTAGGCAAATTTTAGTGCAAAAATATATAAGAAACCAACGTATTTTTATGTTCATTTTGAAACCTTGATTGAAAATTTTTATAAAGTTTTTGTCAAAATATTAGTATTTTAGGGAAAAAAACCTGCGACTTTTACATTAAAACGGTCGGCAAATTTTTGGCATAAGAAAAAATGCTGAATTTAAGTCTCTTATGAAAATTTTTATTTAAAAGGAAAAGTGTCATTTTAAAATTTTAAAATGTTTATTTCGATAGAGTTTTCAACAAAAAAAAACACGCAAAAATATAATTTTATTAAATACCTGTACTGTTTATTGAATAGTTTTTTGCTTTCCATGTTTCACAAACAATGGGGTAACAATCTAAGGGGTTTTTTTTGAAGAAAACACTAATATTTAGGGAAATCATTTGATAAAATGAAAATAAATCAGGATGTAAAAATAAAGCTGTTTTTTTTATATTTTCATAATAAAACTTTTTGCAGTGAAGAAGGCATTGTTCCAGGATAAAATGATTAAAAAAATCCCAATTTTGACCTTTTCTAAATGGTCTACAAGGCTTGAAACGCAGAATAAAGTTTGGTCAAAAAATAGTCGAAATCGAAGAGAAAAACTTTTTACTCCCTGGTGTGGTCCGTCCGGCACGCTTTTCGCCTTGCTCACCCCCTCTTCCCACTCCCGGAGGAGCTCAGCAACTGCAACGGGGTTTGCCCAAAGGTCCTCTGGTCCCAAGGTCGTGTTAATGTTTATGCATGTGAAAAGATGTTGTGTTGTGTGTATTTGTGTTTTGCATAGCGGGCAGTTTGGTGATGTGTGTTGTGTAGGATTTATTTTGTGTAGGTAGGAGTAGAGGAAAGGAGATTTCCCCGCCCTGAGTTGGGCGAGGGTTCTCCGCTTATTGCTGGTGCTTTTGTTTGTAGTATTGTATTTATTGGAGTGTTGTTGATGTGGTTTGTGACTGTGTTTGTGTGGATTTGTTGTTTTAGTGCTTTGTAGGTTTTGTTGTGTATGTCTGTTGGAATGTTTGTTGTGTAGTTGTTGTTGTGAAAAATTGTTTGTTTTTTTGAGCCTGCTGGGTGCAGGTTGTTGTGTTAAATAGTTGAGTGGATTGTTTGTGTACATGGCTGCCAATTTTGCTTGTTTTGCATGGAGTTGAATGTGTGTTGCTATTGGGAGGACTTTAGCCTCTGTGTGAATGAGGTTTATGTTTGTGTCTGTGGTTTATATGTTAGCAAAGGACACACAAAACTTTTTACTGCATTTTTAAGTGTTTATTCTAACACACATTCTTTTTATAGAAAATTTAGTTTTTTTAAATAAAGCGCAAAACCAACAGATAAAACCATGGGTAAAACATAATGCAATTTATCAAAAAATCTTTAAGTCCTGTATAAAGAGTGGCGTCCATATAAGCCATTGAATAAAATGCCTTTTGAATAGTCTTTAAAATGACACATTTCTTTGAGTTATGTCATCATAATGACCTATTTTTTTATTAATTCGCGGGAATTTAAATAGATTTATTTATTTACGTGAATTTAAATAAATTGAATAGTTCCATTATTAAATTAAAACAGGCTCTTTATTATAACTGGCGTAAATTATTAGAAGAATAATATGACTTTGAAATAAAAATTTCACTTAAATGGACTGAAATAATGTTGTTATACTCTCTAAACTTCATTTGTTCTTTTAATTTAGTGGAAAATTTAATACGTCTAAATAAAACAGATAAATTCGTTGAAAAATATAAATTACTAAAACACTTCGCAGAAAATTAAGATTTAGTTGTAAAATTTGTTGAACAGTATAAATTATTTGATGCATAATCTGTTTACATAAACACAATTTCTTTGTTGAATTCCGATGAAACCACTAAAATTGAAAGATTTTTACAAAACAAATAATTAATTTATACTTTTATTGTCTGAAATGGTTATTTTGTTTTCCAGCTCTGTGCGTGTGGAGCCTGCGTTTTGATGTCAGAAGACGCCATATTGGATTATCGGCGTCAGTTTGTTTTTTGTTTTACTGTCGGCTTGTCGGGTGGCTGTTAAAGTTCGGATTCGTTTTTTTTAAATAATTTTATTATAAATATTGGTTTTTTTTGAACCATATTTTTTTAGAGATTTTTTAACGCAAAAATATTCTTATTTTTCATTTAAAAAGTCTCTCGTTGAATAATTTACGAAATCTTATTTTTTGTGAAAAATTGCAATGTAAAAACACCAAGATGAGCATTATCTAGATTGAATTTGATGTTTTTAAGCTTTCTTCTTTTTTTTTGAATGTAAAATACTGTCAAATTTTAAAACTAAGAAAAATATATTGTGACGTTAAAAATCCCTTAAACTTATTTAATTTTGATGTTGCTTTTTAACTTTTGTCTCGTGCTACATTTGAAAATTAATACTAATTTTTAAATGAGTATTAATTTTGGCGAAAAAACAAAAAAAAAAACTACTATAAGTCTTTATATTAAGCGTACCACAAAAATCAATGTCCTCCGAATTTTCTTAAAATAAAATAATAACCATGACAAATTAAGATTTTGTTCTTCTGCTAGTTACTTATTTATTTATCCATAATTATGTACCATTTGTAAAATAAAACCAGTTAGAAAAATATCTTCAATTAGCTCTGTAGCGTGCAATAAAAATATGCGAGTTTGTATACAAAGATGTGGTTTGGAAACGTTTTTAAGTGTACCTCGTAAAAAAAGGTCAATTTGGAATTTGTAAACCTTATTGTGTAATTCCACTTTTTATAAAAAAATATGGCTCACTTCAATTTTATTACTTACTGTACTCATGACATCATTTTATACAAACTATAGTTGCTGCCAAATGGATTAAAACAATATTCTTATTATTTTTTACAAAAGTCTATTTGTTTCGGAGGATTTTCTTTGCCCGTACTAGCGTATTTTTAGCGATACAAATAAGTTCCTTTGTATTGTACCAAAACTATTACAGGAAAAAGATTACACTAGTCGAGTTTGTTTCCGTATGTTTAGCAAGTCGCAATTTCATAAAAGTGGGACAAACTGTAGTACTGTTTATAATTATATTGTTTAATAAATCTATGTTTTTATTTTTTATAGTCAAACATTAATTTTCATTATATTGAGGATAAGCTCAAGATTGTGAAATCGCGAAACTGCAAACTGCAATTTCAATCAGAACTGGTAATAACTTTTCTCATAACTTAAAACGATTATTTATAAGTAAAAAAATTGACTTATATAGCTATGAATTTCGGAGGTTTAACTTGGAGGTTAGCTAATTTTGGCGCCCGGCAAAATACATTCTGCAAAATATCTTCGAAAGAAATATCTTCTAAAACACTTTTAAAGTTTCAACTAAAGTAACTTTTTTTCTTAAGCCTAAGTGAAACCTTAAAACAGAGCTAAACGACCTTAAAAAAGCTTTAAAAGTTTTAAAAACACTGAATAATTTGCTGCTCAAAGAAGATACTCACAGAAGTTGTATTCCGAAAGATATTTTCATAAAGGTATTTTTTCGAACACCCTAATATGATCTAAAACTAAGAGCCACGCCTGCGGTTTTTAATGCCGAGTATTGTGTTTTTAACTTTGTATACTCGTTTATATCAAACATTAGATGTTGTGTTTGTTATATTTTAATATTTATGGATTAGTGGGAAATTCTTGGCCCTATTCTTATCCTGGTTTTGCGTGCATGATAAATATAGGTATTTTATTGAATTAAGATGAAGCTCGAACTCAAATAAATAAAATTGCGAGATAAGCATCAGATTTAATGTTACTTCGCAGCTATCGATTATGACGATTGTGCGAACATTTTGCGCTTAAAGTAGTTTATATTATTCATATAAATTTATTTAATAAAACAAAAAGTATTCCTTTATTCTTTTATTTTATTTTAAAAAACCGTACATATTTTTAAGTTTTTACCTAACCTGTAAATATTGTTAGCATAATTTTTTTGGTTTTAGCTAAACCTCTTGGTGGACGAATTTAAGAAGCATTGAAAATAGAAGCGGATTTGACAAATATTCCGGGACTACAACTCTGTCGCTTCGTTTGCTGTTTTGTAAAATGTTATTATTATCTGTAGTTCTTGGTTAAAAGTGGGGTGCGGAGTCAAACTTTTTTTCTTCGATTTCGATAATTTTTTGTGAAAACTTACCCCTGCCCCCAATAGCCCCCAAAATTTTTTCAACGAAATTCCAGTGGTTTAAGTTATGACCCCCCAAAATGGCGTTTTTTGATAATTCTGTATGTGAAAAATTCTCAATGGCTACAATGATTTAGATTACAAATTATGCATTCAAAGAAAGCGGCTACTTTCTACTTTAATGTGATATCTTGATTGTTAAAATTGGTGATGTATTTGTCGAGATATTGCGTTTCTCGTGCAAAAAACCCTCGATTTTTTCGCTAAAAACACAAAGTAAAGGGAAAAAAGGTTGGGCAAACTTCATAAACTGCCGTCGTTTGGTGTTTTCAACGAAAAAATTGCGGGTTTTTTGTACGGGAAACGCAATATTTCGACAAATACTGCACCAATCTTAACGATGAAGGTAAGCACCGCACCTCTAAGCAATCATTTTGAATTATCGGCCTCATCCATAGGTGAGCAACCTTTTTTATTTGGAAGAAAGGGGTACACACAAAATTTTTGCCGAAAATGTTCCGAGGGGTATTCTCCAAAGATACATGGACACGGCGGGTTCACACATAAGAAAAAAGGGGTAGGAAGTGGTCTACCACCCTTTTTTTAATTTTGGGCCCCCTCCCTTAGAAAAAAATGAAAAAGTAGGGTCCACATCCTCTTAAAAGTAGGCCCATATTTTTCACTCTCACATTTTTACATTTCTCCCTACGTTTTTAAATCTGAACCCCTTCTCCACTGGGGAAAATTTTGGGTACAATTTTTATCTTAAAGGTGCAGTGCGTAGTCAAACATTTTGTCTACGATTTTGATAATTTTTTGTAAAAAACCTTACCCCTGCCCCCAATAGCCCATAAATTAAAAAAATATTCCTGTGGTTCAAGAGTTTTTACCCCCCAAAAATGGCGTTTTTCGACAATTTTGTATGTAAAGGATTGCTCAATAGTTATAACGATTTAAGTTACAAATTATGCACTTAAAAAAAGCGGCTACTTTTTCCTTTGATTTGATACCTTGATGGATAAAAGTGGTGCACTATTTTTCAAAATATTGCGTTTCTCGTACAAAAAAACACTAGATTTTTTTGCTAAAAACACGAAGTGAAAGAAAAAAGGTTGGGCGAACTTTACGAAATCACAGCCGTCATTTTGTGTTTTTAGCGAAAAAATCGAGTTTTTTTCTCGCAATATCTCGACAAATACTGCACCAATCTTAACGATCAAGGTATCAAATTAAAGTAGAAGGTAATCGTTTTCTTTGTGTGCATAATTTTTAACGTTAATCGTTATACCCATTGAGCAATCTTTCACGTACAAAATTGTCGAAAAATGCCATTTTTGGGGGGCCATAACTCCTGAACCGCTGGAGATATTTTGATGAAAAATTTTTTTGGACTATTGGGGGGCATGGGTAAGGTTTTCACAAAAAATATTAAAATCTAAGACAAAAATTTTGACTCCGCATCGCACCTTTAAGGATTTTTTTTATTTCGCTTGAGGCTGCATATGCTACAGGCCAATCATTCAGCACTAACTTAAAAACCTGTACACACGATGCATAAAATAAATAAAATTATATATGATTGTATGTGTTTATGTATAAATATTACCCCAAATACACCATATTATATACTTATTAGCGCAATTATTACGTACTTATGTTCCTACCCCCTAATATTATGCTACCGAGTTGCGGCCATTTTAAGCAGAAGGCTCCAGAACTTTACTCTTAAATGAGTGATATATTATAAGAAACTTTGAAATAATTTTAAAGTTATTCTATCCGGATTTTTAGGGCTACTTTATATTGTTTTTAATAAAATTTAAATAAAAATTTAGTTAACAAAAATATCTGACATAATTATTTATAGCATTACTCACTCAGTAGATAATGTGAGCTCATACCTTTATACTTTTATGAGAAAGCAAAGTTTTAAGTTACTTAATTTAAATAGTGTGAAAATTAGTGATGTTCCTCAAAGCTCCGAGTTCCAGGGCTCTAGAGTGTAGCTCTGTTTTTAGGAGCTCCAGAGCCATCCCCCAGAACTCCGCCCTATTTTTGTATTAATTATGAGTAATTAAGAATTAGATAATAAACAAATTTTTTGTCAGATTTTTTTTGTAAAGTAAATTATTTTAAAAGTAAGCTAAAAATGGTTTAAATAGTCAAAAAGTGACAATAGAATAATTTAAAACACATTTCAAGCCTAATTAAGCTTTAAATCGGTCATTATAAAGGCAAAGCTTTGGTGCTTCATTCACTTTAAAAGACCAGAGCTCCGGACCATGATATTGAAGGTTCGAAGCAAAACTTTTTTACAACAATTTATAAACATTATATTTTAAAATTAAAATTCAAAAATAAAAAAATCTAAAACATTTTAGTTTTTTAGGCTCTTGTTTTGTATTACATTAGTTTTGCTATTTTAATATTAGTACATCTTTTTTTTCCAAACCAACCTATGTATTACAATCTGGACGTTTTAAAATAAAAAGTTAGTAAAAAATTCCCAGGTGATTTGAAAAGACACATGAAGACCACGACCCAGTATTGTTAACCAGTGATGTGTGTGGTACGCACCATAATGATCGAAAATATTTTTGTTTAAAATTATAGTATGTTCTAAAAAAAAACTGAGCAATTGGAAAAAATTGAGTGGTTAAATGTTATATGGAAATTAGTAATACAACTTCCAATATCATGCCTAGGACTTTCGCCATTTAAAACAAAAGGAGCTCCGGAGCTCCACTGCTTAAAGTTTAGCGATAACAATCTTATTTGAACTTAAAATAGAGTTTAAGTTGCCTGTATTCTTAGGATTTTGGCTGGTTCCCACCGGAGTGAAAAGTTCACTGTGTTCGCGCGTGTTTACACCGTTACACTTTCACTTGTCGCTCGGGTGTGAACTCTTTGTTAGTTACTTATTGTCATTTCATTTTGAACGAGACCTTATTTAAAATTTAAAAAAAAGTTTTGACAAAAAAAAACTTATTTGCTAAACTTTGCGACAAAATCTATAGCCTTAATTTTCATCAAATATATACAAAAACAGGGCGGAGCTCCAGAGCTGCAAGGGTTGCTTTGAAACTCCTTGAAACGGAGCCCGTTTTAAAAGCCCTGAGATTTAGAAATATCGAAGCGAAATGTAGATTAACCTTATTGAATTTAAACGGTATTAATAAACTTAAAGGTCTATTTCTCAATATTTAATCGCTTGGTTTTTTCAACATTTTCGGTTACTAATAATAACACTCCTATATCTTAAATGTTTTCAAAACGTTAGTTTTTATAAGTATTTTGATATTTATTGAGTATATCTCTAGTCAAGGCTAGCATTTTTACGCGTTTTTTTTGTTTAAGCGTTGTTAATGCTTTGTTTAAAATATCCAAATAATAAAAAAGTTCAATTTTGATTTATATAAAAGAGTTTGTTGTAATTTAAAATGTTTTAACGGTTCAATTTTAGTTCTTAAATAGTCAAAACTACTAAAGATTCAAAACTTATTAGATCACTTAAGATCGGACGTTTTGTATTTGGTCCTTTGGCCAATAAAAGAATTATAAATCAGAATTTACTGCTTTAAAATGAGGATGATATGATTTTTACAAAAGATATTATGTGTTTTTCAATCTTTTATTAACTGATAATGTTTAAATTTTTTGTTTATGCGTGGTTTCTACTGTGTGTTTTTTAGTAAAACTATTGTTTTTGTTTAATTGCATCTTAAAACAAACAATTACTTAATAGCTTCAGTAGGTAAAATAACAATAAATTAAACAATTAGACAGACATAATTAACCAGTTTATACATATTCTAAAACTATTAATTTTGTTGAAAACAATAAAAAAATTAATTGTTTAACAAAACAAGAAAGTTTTTTACCGGTTCCTAATTCCACACATAACTTTGTTAAATCTAATTAAGCTTTATATTTAATGTAACAAATGACGGTTAGAGAGTAATCGCATATTCCAATAAGGCTTCTTATTCAGGATTTAAACATCTTTTGGTAAAGTATAATATTTTTTTTTTTAATTTTTATTGTCAAGCTCACAATTAAGCTAATTAGCCTGGGATAATTCTGAGCTTGAGCTTGAGCCTGAGATTTATTGTGAGCTTGAGCTTTGTACTTACAATTAAATATATGTGAGTACCAATTGGTATTGAGCATTTGTGAGCAGCTCAATGCATCCCTACTTGGTACATATTACTTAATTTTTTCCCGTTTGCAAACTTTAATAGTTATTAGCAAGACTTAAAATAATTATGTTAAAACCTTAAAAAAATAGTTTTAATAACTTGTATTTTTTGTTCAATTTTTATTTTTGGCTTAAGGTAGAACATACAAAAAATACTAAAAATGTTAATTACGTACAAAAAATTTTTAAAATCGACACGCACAAAAAAGTTTTATATGTCATTTTGTGAAAAATCCTGCGATTCATCGGAATCCCCTTTGTGGACCATTCCCACAGCTTATTTTTAATTTTCATGTTTCATCAAAATATAAAAAATGATGTTCAGGACATGAAGATTTATACAGTATGTAGTTTATAAAAATTGGTTACAGCTGTAATGAATAGCGACTGTACAAAGTTTGTGCGGTTTTTTCTGTAGTGTTCCACCTTAAAAAAGTCAAAAAAGTAAAAAGAGCAAAAAAATCTTTATAAATACGGTAGTACGATGATATTTTAAAACAGCAAAAAACGGCAGGTTTTTTCACCTAAATTTTAAGGTGACCGAAATTAACGGAATCTTAAAATGCGCAGTTAGTTGAACGCATTGAAAAATGATTTTAAAGAAAATATAAAAACATGAAAATTAACAACTTTGACCCTTAAGGTCTCTCCGGACAGTTTTCTTAAGTCCCATGATGCGCTTTTGGCTCGATCTCGTGAAATACAGTAATATTTCCCTAAAAAATTTATATGAGTGTTAAAAAGGCCGAAATATCACGATTATAAAGTGAAAATTCATTATATTATTGGAAGTAATTGAAATAATTGAAATTAAAAATAAAATTGCAATGAAATTTTTTTAAAACCATTATTTACTGCTCACTATTTATTATAAAAAAACTTCCAATAGAAAGACACCGTTATTTTTTTTCACGTACGTAAAAATTAAATTGAATATTGTTGTATTTATGGTTTAATATACAACTTTCCGTGAAAAATGGGGGATAATTTTTTCAAAATTTCGGTGAAACTTCGATTTAATTTAATTTGGTAAAACTTAAAGCTCCAGATAGTATATTTCTATTGAAATTTATAATTTTTGGAAGGCCATAATATCTTTTGTATTTTTTAACGCATAAATAGTTCTGTGGTGTGCGTTTTATTGACTTATTTCAGAGGATTTGTTTATAAATCGCTTTTAAAGCTCATGGTAGCAGTGGCATAGTCGGTTAGCGCGTCGTCAAATTTTTTAAAGGTCCCAAGATCGATTCCCACATAAAACATATTTGGCCACAATTTTTTTTTTTTTGATTTTGATAATGTTTTTTTATTTTTTTATAATTTTAAAAATTTATTTCACATAAATTCAAAAAATATCATTATTGTAAACAGGATTTGTTGCCTGATTTTCGCCAATTAGTCAAATTTTCGTCATTTGAATATCTTAAAATATTATAATACTCTATAAGTATAATAATTCAAAAATAAATTGTGTGTAAATAAAAATGAGTAATTTTTGCTCTTTATTGCAATTGGTTTACTACTGAACGCTCTGCAATAAAAACTGTCCGAAGAGACCTAAAATAGAAGATATTTTAAGATTATATATTGCTTCGTCCTAAATTTGATGCAGTTTAAATACAAAGCAAAAATTTTGAAAATCACAAAAAATTCACTTTTTGTATGAAAATGTTGATAATGTACAATAACAAAATAAAAAATTTTTTGCAGAAACACTTTATTCAACATTAATCTAGTTAATTTTGTGCTAGTTTTTTGTGTTTTAAAAATAAGCCAATTTTCTAACACCCTAAATTGGTGGCCGAAATTAAGTCAGATACCCTACGTAGCACCGGCCACTTATTTAGATTATTATTATTAATTAATAAATAAAAATATTTTCACTTATTAAAGGATTTCGTTTAAATGAGCAATTTCGTCCGTTTTTAAACTTGAAATATATTTTAAGTTATTTTGTTCGCATTAAATTATAAATATATCGTTTTTACAAATTTACTTTACAAATTTTTTTCACAATATGATCTATGACATTTTCGCAATTGAATTTTTCGCAATAATTATTAATTATAAAAGAGTTTTATTTTATCTTAATCCAAAATTTCCGGTTTTAAAAAAAAACCCAAATCTTTCCACCCTCCAAAAAGTTCCAAATAATTTTTTATTAATTTTTGATAATTTTCTATTTATTCATAAAAATAATAGAAAAATGAGGCGAAATTCGAAACTCTAAAGCTTTGATTGCCGGAGCTGCGAAGAGCAAAGATTGATCGACAGCTCTGTAGCTCGGAAAACATCAGTAATATCTAGCACACCCTCGGGTTTTCCCGTTCATAACGAATCTAATTATTTATGAAGTAATGGTGAACGAAGTTAAATTTTTCAAGCCCACTCTTTTTGTGTTCGGTACCGTCATGTTTCGCTCTCTGACAAGAATTTAAAATTTATAAATCAAAAAGAAATATTTTTTCCAACCGGCTGTTTGATTTAAGGCAAATATGAAATCGAGCATATTTTGTGTTCTTATTTTATTACTGTGTCTGATAACTAAAAACAGTATGAGCAATACATTATTTTATTATGTTTGTTCTTCGTTCAGTTACGTATTGTTTCATATGATAATGATTTGTTTATACATTGATCTAATCCCGCAGCCCTGTTGCCTTTTTTTCGTTGATGGATGTCGATTTAAAAAATCATACTTACGGAATCCTTGACAAGCCCAAAATCGCCACTTTTTTCAAATTAGATGACGTTGTATTTTCTATGTGTAAGAAACAACTCTGAATTTGAAAAATTCATTGCACGCTTATTAGAAGATTATATTGCGAGTATGATTTTTTAATTAACATTCATCAAACCAAAAAAATGGCATACTATATATAGTAGATCAATGTAAACAAATCATTATCATATGTTAGAAATTTTAATTTAGCGAGCAGCTGCCCAAACCAAATGCAAATTTCCTATAGTCCACATAATGTCCATTTCAGCCTCGTCCATATTATTTTTATGCTCTAAACATTACGCCGGGGAAAAATCGCCCTTTTTTCCTGCTGTAGCCGGCGCACAGGCGTCAGCCGGTAATTGAGGGTCTTGTGGCGCGGTAGCGCAGTTTCTATACGTCCTTTGTATCTAAACTCTACTATGCACTTTCCTTAATTAGGCTCAGTCGGTTTTTACACTATAAAGAAGTTTGCACGATTAACCTTCAGTGTTTGACCTTGCGAAGTGGGGAACACACGACACTCCTTCTTGACCAGGGGGTCAAGTCGGTTCACGGAATTGGGTTACGGTAAGGAAGGTTGAGAAAAGGAGGAATTCTTTTGGAATTCCTTTTCAAATATTTTCCATAAACTAGACGATTTTCTGGATGTCTTTACGAAATGCTCAGACAGACCACTATTGCAGGATTTCGGGAAATACAGATTTACACTTCATTAATATGGTAAAACGTTACCCTGGCAGCAGAGGAAAAGGCAATATGGTCCTTAGCTACATTGAAAAAGTTTAGAACTGAAATTTTGAACGAATTTATACGAATATGTGGAAGAAGTAAAGGCTATCGTCTGGCTTAGTTGGAGGTCGGTAAGACGATATAATCCAACGTTCTAGAAAATACCAGTGCGAATTTTAGAAGCTTATTTGTGAAGTCTGATGGTGTCAGGGTTTCTACCGGAGAAGGCGTTATGCAGCAAAAAGCTCTGCATCCAATTTGTTCCGCTTGTGATTGGTAGCCTCCCTAAAATTAATTTATTTTACTTGAAACTTTGAAGTAACGGGGTTGGAAATTTGAGAGTGATATGAGACCCAACCTTTGCTCAAGATCCTTCAAAAAGTTACTTCAGGCCTTCGACCACAGTGTGCTTGTACAAAATATGAAACTACCGATCTGGGAAAGAACAGCATAAGTGCAGGTAAAATATCATCGTCGGTTTTGGTTCTCAACAAAAAATTGCTAAAATTACTAGTGCAATTTTAACGTCTCGTTAAGGGGAAAAAGTGAGGGTTTGGATTAAGGTCCGGGTTCCGTGGTTCCAATGTGTCGTGTGGGATTCTGTATCAAATGTTTTGGTTGTGATTTTAAGCTTAGTTTGTTTTTATGCGGTAAGCGCCTAGTTTACATATTTTATGAATTAGTTGCTGCGTTGGCAGACAGATTACTTATGGAGATAAGAGGTTACACAACAGGTTACACAAAGAGTTTATTTATGGTTAATTTACACAAGTATAATGGACCGCGTTGCGGCGAGCAAAAGAGTAGTATTGAATACAGCGCATTTTGAGCAATTGTTGGTTAACTGAGCGAGTAAAAGACTAAGTTTAAAAAGCGCTTTAAAACGCGTTAAGGCTATACTTTTAGCCGTTTGGAAGAACACAATTTAAAGTTAGAAAACAAATAAATGATTACTTTTTAATTTAGTTAGAGGCTATTTTTGAATTTATATTTTATTGATTGAATTTTAAGAAATTTACCCTATTGAAAAACAAAACGATATTTTTACGAAACGGTGGGTGTCCTTGACGACACACCACCGAGGGTTTATGTAACCTTCTATCTTAAACAAAAGACTACCAATTAAGTTGGTAGGTTACGTTACGTGCAAAGTTCTTTATGGGATACCTGTACCAGTTCGTGGCCACTCCACCAATACACTTCGAAATTATCGCCTAATCTCAAGGAGAATCCACAGACAGCCACTGTGAATTCTCCGCTTAACACACACGTCCTTACCTAAGTTGGCCGAGACCAACTACAGCGGTTGGCATCTCAAAAGGGATATCGTCCAATATAAATAAGGTGAAAAATATAAGTACCTATGTCGGGACTGCCAACAAGGGTTCCGATTCAGACGGTAACAACTGGTCACGAAGTTTAAAGCGCAAAACAATAATTATGGAACCCACTGGGCCCACGCACCGGGTGGAGCGCACATGCTGCTATAAGCGATTGTTTTGACACGCGCGGCGACAGGCGCGGGCTACTGTAATTTGATTACAGCGCGTACATTAATATATTTTAAAAATGTTTAATTGAAATGAAAATGTGGTTGAACGCGAGTGTAGTGACCACTTAAGAAATGAATTGATATTGTTAATTTAATTTACCCTAAACTGCTCAACGCTATCCGCCACACTGCTCTATTCTTAGAGCATTTTTCAAGGCTAGTGCAGTTATTAGGTTTTTTACATTTTTTTCAAATTCCACGTTTTCACAGAACAAACAGAAATATGTCAATATTAACTCTCAGAAAATCAGAAATAATATGCGATAGTTTTTTGATAAATAGTTGTCAAAATAAATAATTCAATGTTGAATTTTTAAAATTTTATGATTAAAGTTTTTTAATGCGGTGTAATTGTTTTTATATTTGTTTTTATATTTGATAAAATACAGTATTATATTTTTTAGCTGGAATTATTTTTTAGCTGGAATTGTTAGTAGTAATATTTAGTATAGCTTTAATATATATAATATATATATATATATATATATATATATATATATATATATATATATATATATATATATATAAATTGTGTTAAAAAAAAAAAAAAAAAAAAAAAAATATATATAATATATATATATATATATATATAATATATATATATATATATATATATATTTATAGCTTGTTTTTGTCGGTCTGTTAATGTATATTTTTTCATTACTAATAACTAAATAAAATAATTTCTATTTTTCAATTTTGTTTAGCACTTTCACAGTGTGATAGAATAAGTTTTGATTGCCAAAATTAGTTTGTCAGAACAATTTATATGAAACCTGTTAAATGTGCGCCGCCATAACCGCCGCGAAATCTGCAGTCAATTTTTTTAATTAAAATCTGTTTTTTGTTTTTTTTTTTTTAATTCTTTTAGATGTCATATTATATTTGATAAGAAAAGTTCATATTATTTTGCTGTATTTTCTACATTCATATTTAAATATCCTATTATTAGTTAAAATTTTTGTTACAGAATATAAAAAAATTTGATGTGTACTTTTTGCTTAAAAAATATGTAAAAAAACGAAAAAAATAAATTTTTATTTTGTTTCCAAGAATGATGCGCAATATTTCTGCAAGCGTCGTGATTATCTTAGAAAAAAGAAAAAAAAAACAAAATTTTATTTCATGGAAATATTTTTCCAGCGGAAATAGTGTTAAGAAAATTCAGCTATGGAAGTTATGGCAAATTTGGATTTTTAGCGACTATGCTAATTTTAAGCGACTTAAAAATTTTAAAAAAATTCATGATCAAGCTTTGCTTGCTTGATTTTAAGTTTTTCTTAGGCTTAGGGGA
>JASAMX010009936.1:0-13002 GCA_030248175.1 Microlaimidae sp. YZB2_3 | reverse complement strand
CTTAAAATTAAAAGTGAAAATAGTAAAAAAACCCATTTTGTATGGAGCTTACTTTGGGGATTCTCTTTTTAAATATCTGGAACACGGCTAATGAGCGCCAATCGGCATAGTCATATCCATATCCGCCATAAATAAATACATATAATGTGAATGCAAGATTTTCCTTATCTCGGTGGATGTGTTATACTTGATACAGACCTGTGCACGGTCTGAAAATGCCCCCCCCGTTTTATTGGAGGATTTGCCCCCTGTTTTATTGCCCCCCCGCCATAAAATGAAAAAGTACCCTAAAATTATGACGCCATTTTTGACCTATGATGACGCCATCGCGAATTTTTTGCAGTTTTTAGCCTATTTCAATGTATTTTAAGCCATTTTAGACATTTTACCTTATTTCCGCTTTTTTTGTCCCTTTTTCCCTTTTCTCTTCTTTTTTTCTCTTTTTTCTCTTTTTTTTTCTTTCCCCCTGCTTGCCCCCCCGTTTTATTGCCTCCCCCGTTTCAAAAAGATTGCAAACCCGTTTTGGAATTGCCCTCCCCCATTATAACCCCGGGGGGCAGTGCACAGGTCTGCTTGATAACAGCTAATCCGAAATTTTTAATAACATTTTTCACTCATTGATTAGCCTAATTTTTAGGCTTATATGGCTTCTGTTGAATCTAGTAAAATGGTAAATAAAGACAATTTGACTGAAGATGGATATCATAATTCTTGCGGCTCAAAAAATGAAAAACAAAAAACTTTAAATCAAAATGTGACAAAAATAATAGAAAATGGCACTGAAATACAGATAACTGGACCAACAACTGCATTTTACAACCCAGTTCAAGAATTCAATAGAGATTTGAGGTCTGTTTTATTCATTTTTAGAATTCTGGGCAAAAAATAATGTTTCCCTTCTTCTCCTTGTTGTTGTCCTTTGCCAGTAACCGAGTTTCTTTCAACCCTGGTCGGTTCCCTCCATAGGTGAAAACGGCCCGGAAAGCTAGGAAGGGGGGTGGTTACCCAAGGTAAATCCAATTTTGAATTCTAGGAGGGGGTTCCAGGGGGGTCCGGACCCCCAGCTTTTCAAGGGGGGGGTCGATCTGGGGTCATAGGTGTTTTTTTTTGGGGGGGGGCCAGAGAGTCCACCCACCCCCTAGAGTCAAAATTTTGGACCCCCCTTGAAAAAATTTAGGGGGCCCCTCTCCCCCCCAAAGCTCGAGAGCGGTCCGGCCTGACGCCCCCTAGCGAGGCTGACCCCCCTCCCCCCCTCCCCACCTCCCGACCAATTTGGAAGTAAAATTTTTTGTTTACAGTCAAAAACACGTTTATTTAGTTAAAAAAAGTGTTTAAATAAAATTTTTAGGCCAAAATAGGCGGTTTTAGCACATAAAATTCCATATTAGACCTAAAAACACTTATATTATTGAGTTTAAAAAATTTCGTTAAACAATTTGACCTCCCTGACCCCCCTCAAAATTTGAAATCTCGCACCAGGGGTCGACACCCACCTAAAAACCCAGGGGGGTCCGCACCCCCCGGGACCCCCCCTAAAAAATTTTGGCCTTCCACCCCACCCGGGGGTGGACCCCCCTCCATAGGTGTTTTTGCGGGGGGGGGACAGAGGGGTGCACCCCTCCTAGACCCAAAATTTTGGACCCCCCGCCTAGAAAAAATCCAGGGGCCCCCCTCCCCCCAAAGCTTGAGAGTGGTCCGACCTGACCCCCCCCTAGCGAGGCTGATTCCCCTCTTCCTCCCCCCCTCTCTCGACCAATTTGGAAGTATGATTTTTTTTACTGTCAAAAACACGGTTTTTTAGTTAAAAACAGTGTTTAAATACACTTTTTAGGCCTAAATAGGCTGTTTTAATACATAAAATTCAATATTAGACCTAAAAACACTTAAATTATTGAGTTAAAAAAATTTTGCTAAACAATTGGACCCCCCTGACCCCTCTAAATTTGAAATCTCGCACCCGGGGTCGACCCCCCCCTAAAAAATTTTGGCCTTCCACCCGGGGGTGGACCCCCCCCCTAGCGGACCCGACCAAAAACACCTATGACCCTTCTAGCGGACCCGACCAAAAACACCTATGTCTGGGGTGCGAAATTTTGAAATCTAGAGAGGGGTCAATTTCAGTTGGGGTCCGGTGTCTAAAGCAAAACAGTTCTAACCATATGAACTTTAATAATTGTTCTTTTTATAAGATAATACTAAATTTTATTGAATAAAAAGCAATATTCTGGTGTAAAAAGAGTGTAAAAATATGAATATGTGTTAAAAATTCACGTTTTTGGAAGAAAACTTAGTATAAAAAAAGTACCTAAAATTTTCCCAAGGGGAGAAGGGAGGTCAGATTTCAAATTCTAGAGAGAATAAAAAATCAGAAATTTGGGGGGAGGGGGGAGGGCCCTAGGTTTTCGTCTAGGGGAGGTCGCAAAATTTTGAGGCCAGGGGGGGTGGACGGACCCCACCCTGCCCCCTCTTTCTCACCGGCGAACTGGCACTGGTTCTCTCCGGCAGGCTCATCGTCTTGCTCATCCCCTTTTCCCACTCCTGGAGGAGATCAGCAACCGCTGTGGGGTTCGCCCAAAGGTCATGGTCAAAACCAAGGTCGTGTTAAGGTGTGTGCATGTGAAACAGACCTTGCACTGCCCCGCCCCCAGGGGTTATAATGTGGGGGCAATTCCAAAACGGGGGGTGCACGGGGGGCAACTTTTTTGAATCGGGGGGCAAGCAGGAAAGAAAAAAAGGAGAAAATAGAAAGGAAAAGGGAAAAAAGGAACAAAAAAGCGAAAATAAGGTAAAAATAGGTATAAAATAGCTTAAATTGCATTGAAATAAGCTAAAAACTGCAAAAATTTTGCAATGATGTTGTCATAATAGGTAAAAAATGGCGTCATAATAATTGTTGGGTACTTTTTCATTTTTCCGCCGGGTGGGGGGGAGCAAATCCTTCAATAAAGCGGGGGGCATTTTCAAACCGTGCACAGGTCTGGTTAAAAGATTTTGTGTTGTGTGTGTTTGTGTTTTGCACAGCGGACAGTTTGGTGATGTGTATTGTGTGCGACTGATTTTGTGTGGTAAGCATAGATAAACAAGGGGTAGGTAGGGGGTAGGGTGGGGTCCACCCCCTTGCCTCGAAATTTTGGGCCCCCCTAAAAAAATCCAGGCCTTCCTAGCCCCTAAACTTTCGAATTTTTTACCCCTGACCCCCCTCTAGATTTTAAAATCTGACCCCCTTTCCTCTCTCGAGAAAATTTTAAGTACTTTTTTTATACTAAATTTTTTTTCCAAAAACGTGAATTTTTAACACAAATTCATGTTTTTACATCCTTTTTATACCTAAATATCGCTTTTTATTCAATAAAATGTGGTATTAACTTATAAAAAAAACTATTATTAAACCTTAAATAGTTTAAAAGTATTTTGCTTTGGAAATTGGACACCACCTGACACCCCTGTAGGTTTCAAAATCTTCCACCCGGGGTCGACCCTCCCTTGAAAACTAGGAGGGGGGTTCGACCCCACTAGGACCCCCCAGATTTTTAAATGTCATTTACCCAGGGTAAACACCCCCTCCTTAGCTTTTTGACCGTGTTATTTTATGGTGGTAAGACTAGAGGAAAGGAGACTTCCCCGCCTTGATTTGGGCAAGGGTTCTCCTGACCCCGCGTGGAAGAAAGCACAAAGCACTAAAACAACATCCACACAAACACAGTCACAAATCACATCCTTCTCCTTCCCCTCAAGTCCAAACCGGCTTCCTAAATTTTTTAATGTTTAATTTGGATTATATTTAATTTTGACTATAATAAACTATTTGACATAGATAACAGTGACATTAAAAGTGCCATATTAAACAGTAAACAATAATATTTTAGTATTGCAGTTATTCGACAATTCGTTGCTGACAGAACTAAAAAAGCCAGTGATCTAAATGATGAAACGATAAACCATCAATCAGCCAATGAAGAACAAGAACCTGTTTCGAAAAAGAGCAGAATGCAGGAAAAGATGGAAACGGTAAGTTGAAGACATTTTTTTCCTTCCATTTAATAATATATCAGGAAGTTGTGTGGTAAAAATAAAAACAATAAACAACAGAACACTAACACATAGGCGGGGTGGTAAGCTGGGTTAGGTTAGGAGGCCCGTAGGTCTAGGTGGACAGGGGGAGGGGGTTATAAACATAGGTGGCAGGGGGGGGGTCGGAAAATGGGGGTTATACTCGGGGGGGGGGGGGGGGGGGGGGGGCCGGGGGGGGCCCCCAAAATTTCGGATTTCGCTGACACCCCCCGTAAATTTGGGGTACCCGGGGACACCCCCCCCCCCAAATTCGCCTCCCGGAGAAAAATTTTTAAGTGTTATAAAACGACTAAAAAAAATTTTTCGCGCTTCGCGCGGAGAGTTAATTGTCAATTGATAAATTTATCTTAGTTTTTCGATTACAAATCGATTATCCCGTTCAGTAGTTAAGGTATACAGTTTAATAAAACTACTATAAACACTATTATCCTCTAATTACCGTTTTAAACGCATGTATTAAATGTGTAGGTATAAGAAACCTTAAATTTTGTAATAAGTATCATCTGGAATTAAAATTTCAAGTGTATTTTAGCGCCTTAAATTAAAAATTTTCTCCCCCGGGGGGCATTCTGCCCCCCGGACACCCTGACAAGGGGCTCCGCCCCTTGACCCCGCTGGGGGGCTTTTGCCCCCCCAGACCCCCATATCTGGGGGCTGCCGCCCCCCAGACCCCCCTTCAGGGTTAGTAGGGCCCCCAGACCGTCCCCCCGAAATGAAATCCTGGGCACGCCACTGCAAAAGGGGGGGGGTCTGTTCAACTCCAAATTTTTTCCTTTGTCAACCTAAAAGAAGTGTCTAGACCCCCCCTGGCTACGACCATGTACGTATATAATCTTTAATTAAATATAAGATTATGGATTAAAAAGTTTGTGATACTTGACTTTATAATCAAGACAATAATAAAAAAAATTATTATTATTCTATTATTACGTAATTATTAAAAAAAACTATGATTACTAATCTAATTATAAGAATATATAAACACATTATTAATAAAAGAATTAAAAAATAAAATTTGTAAGTTGCAATAAGGTCTTATTACAATTTTACACAGTTTTAAAGCATTTATAAGCTTGTTTTACGTTTTTTTACGCGTTTTAAGCCCATTTTAAAGCAGCGCGGAAATATTGGGTACACCCCCTCAAAATTTGAGTCTTGCCAGACACCACCCCTAAAATTTGACCCACCCCCTATACCCCCCCCCCCCCAAAATCCGAGAGGCTGCCCACCTATGGTTATAAATCCCCAAAAAATCCCGATTAATGCCGACACCTTTGCTAATATTTGGGGAGGGGGAATCCCAGTATTAAAAACGCTAAAAATAAGGTATTTGAGTTGAGGTATAGGGTAGGTACCCCCTAAAAATTTTTGGACATCCTGCCAAATTTCAGGGGTCGGATTGGATATACCCCCCCCAAACTCCCCTTCCTACTTTCTTGCTGTGTTCCGTTGTAACAAAATATAATTTTGTAAACTTTTAGAAGATCCGTATCCTGGAGGCGCTGGCCGCTTCGGGTCTTCGCTCCATCCGTTACGCTAAAGAGATTCCAGACGTGGATAGCGTTCTGGCCAACGATTTCTCGGAACAAGCGGTGGACTGCTGCAGGGCCAATGTGGCCGCTAACAGTGTAATCGGAATCGTTCATCCCAACTTTAACGATGCAGTGTAAGTAAATCGCAATTGCAATTATCAGATCATAAGTGTGAAGTTCTTTATATTCAAAATCATAGGATAGAGTTAATTTGTAAATATAAACTTGGTAATAATGTACTTGCAACTACAGAATTGGTGCGTGACCTAGGTGTTTATATATCTCATGATATGAAATTCTCTAAACACTGAAATTACAGCAAAAAAGCAATGAGAGTGACATCACTAATTTTTAGAACATTCAATTCAAACTCTAGAAATAATCTTCTCAGAGCGTATAAGTCCTATGTTAGACCAATTCTGGAGTACATTAGTGCATTTTGGAACCCCTATTTACAAAAAGATATAAACAATTTGGAAAAAGTGTAACAAAATTTCACTAGGAGGTTGTTTTATAAATGCAAGTTGTTACCTGTTGGTTATGAACAAAGGTTTACCCTGGGTAAATGACAAGGTAGGCGGCCTTCCGGTTTTTTTTTTGGAGGAGAATATATGCTACCCCCGAAATTTGCGTGGGGGAGAGGTGTCCTAAAGGGTATACCCCGAAGCCTCAATACCTCATTTTTAGCGTTTTTAGTGCTGGACCCTCCAAAATATAAGGGGAGCGGGGGGTATTGCAGGTCGGCAGTTTCGGGAGTTTTTAGGGGGGTGATTCTAAGGGGAAGCGGTCAGTGGTAAAAAAAATTAAAAATTTGGAGGATTTCATTAACCCTATTTTATTTAGTTTATTATTATGGTTTTGTTAATTACTGGTATTGTTATATCACTAAGATCTACATAAAAGTAGCTTTGGCACTGACAATTATGTACGCGAACAGTTTATTATAATTTCTAAAGGTATCGCAGTGGCATTTCCATTTCCATTCCAAGGGGGGCCTGGATTTTTTTCTAGGCGAGGAATGTGAGCAAAGTTTTGAAGGTAGGGGGAGGGGAAGGGTAACTTTTCGCACCCTACTCCCTACCCCCATTTGCATCTATGAATATTAGTGGCTAGTTGGTTATAAGCAGAAAAGGAATTATAAACTAAAAATAAAGCTGTATTTATGAAAATGAAATTTTTAAATTGTTTAGAACTGTGATGCATGAACACAAGATATTTGATAAACAATTTCATGTTGTTGATGTTGACCCCTACGGCTCTCCTTGTCATTTTCTAGATGCGGCAGTGCAATGCGTTCAAAATGAAGGTAAAGTAAAATATTTCTTTTTGTCAAAAAATTTTGTGATTCAATTTAAACTTAAAACAAGAATATTAAGAAAACAGCATCGGAGCCACGGAGATTTTCGGACTTACACTAAAAATCATATAAATAGAAATATGAATTAAATGATTTTTTTGAATATGACAAAATTGGTACCTAAGCTGCATAGCCATAAATGAGCATGGACCGGTAAGCTAGAGGGAGTGTGGCTACCCCGGGTAAATGGCCCTTTGAAAGCTAGGAGGGGGTCCTGGGGTTCCGTACCCCTTAGCTTTTTAGGGGGGTCGACCCGGGGTAGACCAGTTTGAAACCCAGAGAGGCGTCAAATGGAGTCCGGTTTCTGAACAAAGTCACATTAAATCATGTATTTGAGTTTTTTAGCACAAATATAGAACTTTATATACTAAAATAGGCTATTCATGTATAAAAAGAGTACAAATTTGCTGTTTTTTTACTACAAAACCGTGTTGATGACTTTACTACAAAACCGTGTTGATGACAGTAAATTTTGACCTAAATTTATACCCAAAATTTGGCTCGGAAAGGGGGGAGAGGGTCAACTTGGCATTCCAGAGGGGGGTAGGGTGTCAAAATTTAAAAATTTTGGGATGAGTGGGGGACCCTAGATTTTTTTCTAGGAGGGAGTTCTCCGAAATTTCGAGGCTAGGGGTGGGGTGGACCCCACCCTACCCCCTCCCCACATCCCCTTATGCTCATGTATGTGCATAGCCAAGTTATAGCTAGGTGACCCGGTGACAGAAATGAGGGGAGGGGAGGGTGGCCATGTCGCCTTCTGTTTCCTTCTGCCAAAATTAAGTGAAACCGTTTGTTTTTGTTTTTTGTAAGACCTGACGTTTTTTTAAATTTTTTATCTTAAACAAATTTATTTAGAAAAATTGGGTTCCATTTAGCTAAAAAACGGCATATTCACAGTTAGCAAAATGAACCATATCAATAGAATAATGAACAATAGTAATAACAATAAATTTCATTACACTATAAAAATCAATAAAAGGAAGAGTACAAAAATTATATACTTTTACTGAAATAACTTTCTTGCTTAGCGCTGATTTTCTAGGTTTTTTGGACGGTAAGACAGGGCCTAAATTCTGTAGCCGGCCGGCATTAACAAAAACAAAAAACTGTAAACAAATTTTGTTTTAAAGCACATTTTATTACAGTATAACAAAAAAAACACAATACATCACTATCACAATACAATGCAACATTGTATCGAAACAAATTTTGGGTTTTGAGTGCTATGCTATATAACCATAACAAAAAAATTTGTTTTGGAACGGCGGTTGAATGTGAATTTAGGGAGATAAAGTTAAAATCGGAAAAACACATTCTTACCCCAGACCTGTGCACTGCCCCCCCCCCTGGGGTTTAATTGGGGGTGGGCACGGGGACCACTTGTTTGAACGGAGACCACGGGGGGCATGCATGAGAGAAAGAAAAAAAAGGAGAAAAAAAAAGGAAAAAAGAAAAAAAAGGACAAAAAAGCGAAAATAAGGTAAAAATAGGTTTAAAATGGCTTAAAACGCATTGAAATAGGCTAGAAACTGCAAATATTTCGCGATGAGGGCGTCATCATCATACTAGGTCAAAAATGGCGTCTTAATTTTTGGGTACTTTTTCATTTTTGGGCGGGAAGAGCAATAAAACAGGAGGGCAAATCCTTCAATTAAGCGGGGAGGGGGGCATTTCCAGACCGTGCACAGGTCTGTTACCCAGTGTTTTCTTGGGTTTCAACAAAAAAAAACACTGGCAAAATAATAATTTATCTCAATAACATTTTAAGCTTTTCACAATTTAAGCCTCACAATAAAAACTTAAAACGGTTAAAATATGTTTTAAAACATTGTCTCTTTTATTTTCCTTAAAATTTTCTTTCCCTGTTTTTGGCGAGTGTAAAAATTACCTCTCCGTTTTAGAATAGGGAAGAGAGAGGCAGAGGAGTTTTTGAGAAGTAAATTTGTCTAACCCTCCCTCGTCCATTGAAAATAACGTATTTAGAAAAACACATAGTTCGGCTGTATAAAAGGTAATATTACATTAACGTCATTAAATAAAAATTCGTTTTATAGGTATATTAATGGTGACTTGTACTGATATGGCGGTTCTTTGTGGCACTGCACCTGAAACTTGCTTTTCCAAGTATGGATCAATTTCAATTCGAACTAAATACTGTCACGAAATGGTACGTTAGTGTCTTAGATACGTGGCAACATAATTATTGTAATTAGTCGGTAATGACAAAATTAAATTATACTTTTAATAATAGATACGTTAACGGTTAAAACTTATCGTATCCTAAAATTGGTTTTTGACATTGCTTAAAAGCATAAACTTAGCTTTTAGTCGACTAATTTGTGTTTATCTGGAAGAGTTTTTGAAAATGAAGTAGAGTTAATTTTAATATCGTGAAAATCAAAGATTAAACTGTCAAAAAATCACTATTATCCTGTTCAGTGATAAACCAATTGCACAATAATTTTTCAGTAGCGTGCCAAAAATTTCATTAAAATATTATAAAAATTGTATATTTTAATTTCATAAAGATTTAATTTTTTACTTTTAGGCTCTAAGGATATTGCTAAGATCAATCGAGTCTCATGCCAATCGTTATTCCCGCTATATCCAACCTTTGCTTAGCGTGAGCGTCGATTTCTACATTCGTGTCTTTGTTAAACTGCATACTGGACAAAACACAGTGAAGGACAGTGTAACGTAATTTTTTGTTTTAAATAATACTTGCTTTATTCGTGGATGTGCCCCCCGTTTTATTCCCCTCTCGCCCAAAAAGAAAAAAAGTACTAAAAAATTATTGTGCTATTTTTGACCTATTGTGCAGACCTGTGCACGGTCTGAAATGCCCTCTTCACTTTATTGGAGGATTTGCCCCCACCCGCAGAAAAATGAAAAAGTACCCAAAAATTATGACGCCATTTTTTACCTTTTATAACGCCATCATCGCGAAATTTTTGCAGTTTTTAGCCTATTTCAATGCATTTTAAGCCATTTTAGACCTATTTTTACCTTATTTTCGCTTTTTTGTCACTTTTTTCCCCTTTTCCTTCTTTTTTCTCCTTTTTTCTCCTTTTTTTCTTTCTCTTCTGCTTGCCCCCTCCCCCGTTTTATTGCCCCCTCGTTTCAAAACCCCCCAATAAAACTCCGGGGGAGACGGGCAGTGCACAGGTCTGATTATGGCTCCATTTTGCAAAATTTTTGCAGTGTTTAGCCTATTTTAGTGCATTTTAAGCCATTTTAAACCTATTTTACTTAAATTTCGCTTTTTTATCTTTTTTTTCTTTTATCTCTTTTTTTTCTTTTTACCTCTTTCTCCTCTGCTTGCCTTCCAGTTTTATTGCCTCTCATTTCGGAATTGCCCCTTCCCCTTGATAAAGCGGAAGGGGGAAGGACTGCATAAGGTCTGTAATTTCTACATTTCATACAAAAAATCTAGATTTTATCCTCGCTCAATAGTTGGCGAGGTCTGTATTTGTTTTGTACTGTACTCCATACAAGTTTTTTGAAAGGGGGGCTTTGTAGGGGGTTGTACTCCAAATTTTCAAAATACCGTAAAAAAGACATTAAAAAAGAGTAAGATTTTTTGCGCTTCGCGCTAATTTTTTTTTGTTATTTACATTGTTTTTTAAGTTAAACTTGAAAAATTTAAAAAAAATTGTCTTTGAAATTTATTAAAAACATCACTTAAAAGTTGTAAAAGTGTATTTAAATGTCGAGCGCTGAGCGGAGCGAATGCGAAGCGCAAGAAAATTTTTTAAAATTATTCCCAGTATCCAGGCCTGCACAAGGTGGGAATGCAAAGCGAAGCGAAACAACACCTATCAACGCATCGTCTTCAAATCTGGACCAAACCGAAACCAGTCAACTCTGGCACCTTTTTGCCAAGCTCCAATCCGAAACCCGCGCACTGGCTACTGGCTCCGGCTCTGGCACAAGCTTCAAATACTGCGCGCGGGGGACGTCAAAACAAACCCTGGTCCCAGGGTCACAGTAACATACGGCACATGTAAAATTTGCAATACAAACATTACTAACAAACAAACACTAATACAATGCAAAAACAAACACACACCACCTTGGGTTCATGCAAAATGCAGGCAAACCACACCTAAACAATACAAACAACAACCAACATGGTCTTGCCAATTACACACTTTACACCAAACACAAAAAACAGCAATCATTAAAACAAAACAACAAACAAACACCAAAACACAACAACACAACACAAATAACAACCAACAAGCACACACAACCAACACCACAACACAACAAACACATAACAACACTAACGCACAACATTCCAAATCAAAACTAAAAATACTACAAATAAACATTAACGGCATTAACACAAGCATCACAGAGCTACAAATGCTCGCCAACAAAACTCAAGCAGACATCATAACAGTACAAGAAACAAAACTCAAAGCATCGCAAACAAATACACCAAAACTACAAGACTACACCGCATGCAGACAAGACAGACAAGGCAAAACCGGGGGGAGGACTACTCACATACATACACAAAGACATTGTCTTCTCCCAACTCAATCCTACTCAAACTCCACAACAAACACACAACACTGCAGAGCTACTCATAACACGCATACACAAAACACAAAAGCAACACATAGACATTGCAAACATCTACAACCCTCCAAGGGACACTCAATCAGCAACAACAGAAAACAACCAAATAGCAGACACAACTCATATCATACACCAACTCACTCAGCAAGACAACACAATCATCACAAGCGACATAAACGCTCACTCCCCTCTATGGTTTTCTCCCATAGAAGATCGTAGAGGGGAAGCAGTAGTGGACATCATCTTAAACTCTAAACACACAACACTCAACACAAACACACCAACACGCAAGCCAATAGCAACAAACCAGCAACAAACATCTCCAGACATCACAACAATCTCAACAAATATCAACAACAACACCCACTCATGGCAAACACTACATGCACTCAATTCAGACCACCTACCAATACTCACAACACTAAACATGCACACACAAAAACAACATCACACCAAAACAACCATCACAAATTACAAAAAAGCAAACTGGCAAGCTTTCACCACATACATAGAAGACAACATTCAAACACTCCCACCTACCACAAACATACATCAAGCAAACAAAGCATTCACAAAACTCATTATTCAAGCAGACAAAGCATATATTCCCAAAGGTCACATTAAGCACACAAACAGGCCACTACCACAACATATTCTACAACTCACACAAAAACGCAACGCACTCAGACAAACAAACTCCAAACATCCAAACATACAACAACTAAACAAACAAATACAAAAACAAATAGCAGAACATAAAGCAAACATCTGGCAACAACACATCACAAAACACTTTACTCACAAACACAACTCATACAAACTATACAACACAATAGCACAACTCAACAACAAAAGACAACGTACAGACAAAAACAGGGCAATCACATTCAACACAAAAACAATCGGTTTCACTTAATTTTGGCAGAAGGAGAAAGACAGAAAGCAACATGGCCACCCTCCCCTCCCCTCATTTCTGTCACCGGGTCACCTAGCTATAACTTGGCTATGCACATACATGAGCATAAGGGGATGTGGGGAGGGGGTAGGGTGGGGTCCACCCCCACCCTCAGCCTGTGGAAATTTCGGAGAACTCCCTCCTAGAAAAAAATCTAGGGTCCCCCACTCATCCCAAAATTTTTAAATTTTGACACCTCCTCTCTGGAATGCCAAGTTGACCCTCTCCCCCTTCCGAGCCAAATTTTGGGTATAAATTTAGGTCAAAATTTACTGTCATCAACACGGTTTTGTCGTCGTAAAGTCATCAACACGGTTTTGTAGTAAAAAAACAGCAAATTTGTACTCTTTTTATACATGAATAGCCTATTTTAGTATATAAAGTTCTATATTTGTGCTAAAAAACTCAAATACATGATTTAATGTAAGTTATTCAAAAACCGGACTCCATTTGACGCCTCTCTGGGTTTCAAACTGGTCTACCCCGGGTAAATGAGCAAG
>JASAMX010009933.1:0-50126 GCA_030248175.1 Microlaimidae sp. YZB2_3 | reverse complement strand
AAAAAAAAAAAAAAAAAAGTAGTATTATCTCATTGAAAATTGGACATTAGACCCCACCTGACCCTCCCCCTCTAGGTTTCAAAATTTTCCACCTCGAGTCGATCCTCCCAGAAAGCCAGGGGGTCCCATCCCCCTAAGAACCCCTCTTGGATTTTAAAATTTCATTTACTTAGGGTAAAGAATCCCCCCTAGCTTCAGTGATCGTGTTCCCCTATGGCCATGAACATTCATTATAGTGGACATGTCGTGAACCTTCATAATCAGCATGTCGTAAATAATTATAATGGAGGACTCTAGAAAATTGGCGTCTTTCGACAATTCTGCACATGAAAAACTGCTTAATGGGTATTAAACTTTAAATTACAAAATATGCACTCAAAGAAAGCGGCTACTTTCTACTTTGATTTGATCCTTGATCGTTAAGATTGGTGCAGTATTTGTCGAGATATTGCGTTTCCCGTACAAAAAAACCGCGATTTTTTTGCTAAAAATACAAAGCGAAGGCCAAAACGGTTGGACAAACTCAATCAAATCACTGCCGTCGTTTGGTTTTTCTAGCAAAAATATCGCGGCTTGTTTGTACGCGCAATATCTCGACAAATACTGCGCCCATCTTAACGATCAAGATATCAAATTAAAGCAGAAAGTAGCCGCTTTTTTGAGTTTATGTTTTGTAATTCAAATTTTAATATCCATTGAAAAATTCTTCAAGTACAGATTTGTAGAAAAACGCCATTTTTGGAGGGTCATATCTTCTGAACCAGTAGAGATATTTTGATGTATAAATTTTTGTGGGCTATTAAGGGCAGGGGTAAAGTTTTCACATAGAATAATCAAAATCGAAGACAAAAAGTTTGACAAGGTATCGCACCTTTAAGCAACTAAAATCCGAAGCTTTTATAGATACTCATAACAAGAATATGTACACAAAAAGAATGTCCAGCTTTACACTAAATTTTTGACGAAGTTTTGTTAGATAAGTCGCACATGAGCTACTTTCTGCCACTTCTTTTCTGCTGGTTTTTTTGCTCAGCGATTTTTAACACAAAGTTAGTTTTCTTGCCAAAAATTTTTGATTATTTTCAAACAAAAAAGAAACAAGTTGTGCCTGTGCAAACTTTTATAGCAAAGTTTTTTAAGTTATAGTATACAGTCGGACATTTCATTGTGTTATATTTCTTGCTGATACTAATACTAAAATTTTGCATATAATCAATAATCAATTCTACTGCTGTCAGCGACTGCTGACAACAGTTTGCACATAATCAAAACTCAATTCTACTGCTGCTGAAATGCCTCGCAGTTGGAATTGTGGATACAAATTCATCTTAGTATTTTTTGGAAGGTAAAACACAAAAATTCTTTTTTTTAGACTTTTTGAAAAGAAATTCGTTTATTCTTTAACATCAATAGCTAATTGATTTTAGAGCTAAAAAAATTTTCTATTTATGTTGTTGTAAGATTTTTTATAGACAAAAATAGTTAAGGTTTAATAAATTATATCTGAATCTTAAAAGAAGTTTTGTTGGTATATTTTCTTAAAACGTAATATGGAGCATTCATCTCATCAAAAATACGTTCCATTACTATTTATAACAGTTAAATATGTAGATTGTAAAATAATAGTGTAATAAATATTTTTGAGCCGCAAACAAAAACCAATCCTCAATTCAGATTAAAGAGAAAAAAGTCAATATGAATGGCTATTGGCAATATAAGAAGAATTTTGAACAATTAAAATTGTTAAAATTGCTAAAGCGGTGTTCGCGATTATAAATCGATGACGTAATTTTTAAACCATACTTGTGTTTGCATTTATGCTAAAAACTGCTACAACTTTCTCCAAAAATTTAGCTTCGAATTTTCTAAGCAATAATTTATCGTCGAAACCCGTCAAAACTCCACCCACCTCTTTCGTCCAGAAAAACAACCATATTAACGTCCAGGTTAAGCACCAGCTTCATATAGTCCAGGTATATTTGGAATGGGCGCTTGTACCTGCTCCATTTTTCCCTGCCGATGTCGAACAGCGCCGTGACCAGTGTGAATCCGGCCAAATGGCGCCGCCCATCGGGCCTCTCGGACCGCCGAATTTCCGCAATTTCCGAATCTGCGGGCAGCCCATTGGGCCTCTGGGACCGCCGAATATCTGCTTCGTCGTATTTTCCTGAACGGTCGGTGGGATTTTCGGGTCGGTCGATGTTATTCGGACCGACCGCTTCAGTCCTGATGAGCAAATTCCTCTGCCTGAGTTCGTGGCGCTCTGGGGGTCGGTCGCCGTCTTTGGCTTTTTCCGGCCGACCATCCGCGTTTATCCGTCGGCCGAACGGTTCCGCTCGGATTTCCGCGGGTTTTTCTGGATTATTATCTGCGGATTTTTCTCCACTTTCCGGATTAGCGTCTGGGTTTCTGGCTGCTTTGTGCTTTAGGTGTGCCGGGCGGAACTCCGGAGCATCTGCTTGTTTTGGGAATAGTTTTCGAGGTCCCGCCGCGAATTTTGAGCGGAGCGATGGGTTTTCAGTTTCAACGCAAGGCGAAGTGGCGACCTGAGGACCGTTTGGAATATCTAAAAAAATTTAACAAATAGGGGGGTTAGTAGAGAAAAATAACCGTACGTCAGTAGCCCTTAAATATAAAATTTGTCGGTTTTGGATTTTTAACTTACGATTCGGCAAATCTCAATGACGGATTAAGGCGAAAACTCGCATGTACGAAAATCAATTTGCGTAAAAATTTTGAGGAAAGATAAAAAAGACATAAAATATTACCTAAATTTTCTAACGAGAAATTTTTCAACAAAAAACGTATAAAAGGGTGAACCATACTACAGAATTGGAATACACCATAGAATAAACTGATTAAAATTCAAGAATATCCGTTAATAAAGCATACATCTCCCATCAATTTTATATTAATAGATTTATAAATTATTATTCATTTTATTTCATGATACAATAAATTTTTGTATACTCTTTTTGGTCAACAACTATTTTTTCCAAAAAAAATTTTGGATTTTGATTCGACCGGGATATCTATGTATGTAATAGGAAGAAAGTTATGTAAGTTATGTAAGTGGAAGTGGCTTGATTTGAAAAATAAACCAACCACACTTTTTTCTTTTTTTTTGGCTTAACTTTTTTATGTTAGCTTTAAGTATGTATCGGTTCAGGTTTTTCGCACCATTTCGCTCCGGATTTTTTTTGCGTAATTTATGTCTGATACATAGTGTATCTCGAAAAAGTAAAAAAATTATACTTGATATTGAATTAAATTTCAATAAGATATTTAACTAATATACTATTTTCGCAAATAAAAGTGTAAAAACTTTAAAAATTAATGAAAAAATAATAAAACAAAAAAAAAACTAGAAAACTTTCTCGTGCAAGTATTATCGTACATCTTTTTTTATTTATTCTGTTAATTAAGGCCTGGTTGATGGATTGAAAAATGACAAGTGATATGTAAAAACGCGTTCCACGTACGTGTGCACCGTTAGACTAAAAAATTAAAATATAATTAAGACTGTACAAATCTTGTAAAAAAGATAAAACAAACATGAAGGAAAAAGCGTTTATTGAATTCATAATAAAACTTTCAGACAATTCACTTTTGTCATCGTCAGTCAACTAAAAATTATATATTTTTAAACACGAGAGAAATAATTTCTAACTTGTATAAATAATATGAATAATTAAGACAAACTACTAAATAAGAACAGGGAAAACTAGGGAGTAAGTATAAAAAATTTTACTTTAATTTTATTTTTTTTGGAAAAAATATCAAAAAACTGTAAGGAAACGCGGGACCGTCTGCTATCTACGATGATTTACTTTCTTCTAATTTAAGCATTATGCCTATTTTAGAAGATTTTGACAAAAATGACCAAAATTCTTCGGTTCATTTAGAATGTACGTAATGTTTAAGGTTTATATTTTTTTATGTTTTTACACAATTTTTACATCTCATTTGTCTTTTTTATTAGTCAATATCCAAAGTTCCTCATTATAAAATTGTATTTACCCTTTTTCTGGTTTTATTGTAGTTGTATCAATAATTTTTTTTTGCTTTACAAGTCTTTAAAGCTTTTTTCCACAATTTTACCGTGTTTTTCGAGGTTTTCCTCAAAAATTATTATTTATAATATTTTTTACCGAAACGTTTTAAATTTTCCATTTTTGTCCTCGTAAAAACAATTTCGCCCGATAAAAGTTTTTTTTGTCAACACTTTCAACTATTAAGTTTTAAAAATTTATGTTTTTTAAAGTTTTTGTTCTTTAGTGTTTATACATAATAACTGTTTAATTTACTGTCCCAGTTCTTATATATGTCTTTATTTTCTACAATACCTGTAAATTTATGCTATCTATTTTAAATTTTTTTTCGTACTTTTTTTAGAGATTCTTATTCCAATCCTAGCCATGTTTTTTTTTCTTCGTGTTTCTTTTATCTTAAGAAGCTTGTTTCCCAAAAGACAATCTTGTAAGAAAATTAAAAAAGCGTATGCCATTATTTGGCATGGCATTGGCCGTATGGCTTATTTTTAAAGTATGCCATTATAATGGCATAGGCTGTTTTAACTTTGAATGTAGGAGTTGCACGTTTTTCGTTATTTAATATCTTTTTGGTTAGACTTAGTAGTGTCTGCTGATTATTCTTAGTGGTCGTTTATTTTTAGTGCTCGCTGGTGTTTAAAAATGTTGTCAACTGACACTTGCGCTAGTTATTACTCCGGTGGTAACCAGCCTTAAGTTAAAAGTTCAAATTGCGTTATACATCAAAATATTGATTTTTTATCTGTCGTTATATAAATTTTCATCGGCTAAAGTTTTGATTTAGCTAAAAAATGTATTGCAATAATTTTAAAACAAGAACTTACCTATGTTTAAAGGCGAGTATCGAGGTTCCAGTTTGTAATTGAGCATCAAAATACTGAGACCGCACATTATTAACAAAAGTAATATAAGCTTGTGTAGAAATTTGCCATCAATACGAAGTACAATGCTGACCATATTTAGCCAGAAATTTCAGCTTCACCTGAATAGAAGATTGCAATATATTTTTTTATAATTTTAATTAAAAGTATATAGAGTAACTGACTTAAGGTCGGTCAGGCTTTAATTCGATCACCGGTTGTTATTTTTGTTATGCGCAAAGTTATGAAGTAATTTGTGTATGGCTAGATAGATGACATGACGATCCATCTCATGCGCGGTTTATTTTATAAGTTTGTGCATGGCGAAAATAAAAGCTGGTGGCCGAAATAAGGTAAGTCACTAATAACAAGAATTTATAAAACGAGAAAATGTCCAACTGTACACTAATTCTCTTAAAAAATTTTGCTAGAAAAGTTGTAAATGCGCCAATTTTTTTGTTGGCAAAAATAATCGCAGTGTGAAAAACGCAGCACCAAGTGCGAAGAAAGTCGTAAGTTTTTTATTCAAAAAAACCCTCCCTTAAAAATCCCTGTGCGGGAAAACAAGCAAAAAAATGACGGATTTTTGTGAGAAAAGTCGTACAAAGTTGCACATGTGCAACTTTTTTTAGCAAAATTTTGTTTTAAAATTAAGCGTACAATCGGACATCCTCTTGGGTTGTATATTCTTGCTAATATCAGCTTACAGTTAGGAGCAAGAAATTAGGGTTATATTAAAATTATTTTTTAGATAGAAAATATAGGTTTCCCACATCTTGGAATTTCTATTAGGTTATTTTCTGAAAAAATAGTAAAGCCGTGTACACAATTTTATTGATTCTTTTTTAATGGTCTTCTTATTTGTCGGGGTTGTTATAGATATAATTTGTAATTGACATTAAGATTTTGGCTACAATAGCCGCATATTTTTGCAAATTTATACGTAAACCCGTTTATTTAATTTTTATTTTATATATGATATCTTCCTTTAAGACCCAAGTTTTCACACAAAAATCAAAATCAGTAAACCACAGCCGTTTAAAAAAGGGATTTATCTTTCAAGTCAAGTCAAGTCAAAAAAGCTTATTCTAGCATTCAAATAAAAACATTATATTTATGACATCACGGTATGAAGGCTAACCACTCACGGTTCGCATCTTATCAAATATTAATTTAAAAACTGCCTAAATAACGTTCCTAAATTGCTGTCTCAATATTAATCATCTTTTGATCCATAACTTTTTGATTGTTTTGTTCCTAAAACTTGATTAAATATGTATTGCGAGTCATAAGGTTCCCTCGGGCCAAAATATAAAGTACAATTGTATAAGTGAAAAATACACACTTAACTAAAAAATTTATTTAATAGAGCTTTTTGACGCAAAACATACTGAACCGATCTTGCTAGTATTGTAATATTCATATTTGAAATCCAATTCACTATAAACTTAGCGAGTTGAAAATACATATTGAAAAGTAGCTTGTAATTTTTTGCTATTCTTGAAAGAACACAACAACATATGGGTTTTGAATCATAATAATTGCCACTCTGCTATGTACTTCGGACGATCAGATTATTTTTGATCCATATCAAAGAACTTATGCCGCAAAACTTTTTATTGCTTACATTTAGTTTTGCTTCTGTTCAAAAAATTATTATTTTACTTGTGTTTTTATCTAAACTTAAGCATTTGCAAAGTTTTTAAAATTTATTTTACACAAAATTATTCGTAAATATAATCTTAAAGTTACTGTGTTAAAAATTTTTTCGTAAGTTTTGAAAACAAAATAATGTGAAAAACTCAACTTGTAATTTAATGATGTTTTTTTGATTTACTGATTTACTGAGAAAAAATATGCAATAACTTTTAAAATTACTACAAAAACTTTTTTGCGGTTAAGTTGTAGTTTGTTTTAAAGTTTGTAAAATCTGTAAAATATAAAAAAAAACACAAAAATTAGGTCTAAAAGCTCTGTTACTGGTCCCGAAAGAAAACTGACAAAGAATTAACTGTAATTTTTTTGCCTGGGAGACAAAAAACACATTGGCCTTCGTAAGTTGCTGCAAATAATATACTATCAATTAAAATCAGCATTTTTGATCAAAATTAGCACATTATTATACTTTCACATTCAATTATGCCAAAATAATACAAATAATATACATTTTTAAAATTCAGGCTAAAATCGAAGTTTCATTACCCCCAAAAAAGGAAAGGCAGAAATAAATGAATCTGCAAAAAAGTCTTTTATTTAAAAGTGTTAACCAGCATTGGGTGTAAATTTTTTAATTTCGTTTTTATAATACAAATATTTTCGTGCTAAAATAATAACAAAACTACATTTTTTTATTAATCTTTTATAAAATCTACTGTCTTCAAACATAAAGAACTTTTTCTCGTTTTTTTATTACTGGCAGGTAAATGATTGCCGAAATAGCTAAGCCGATTCAAAATAAAGAGAAAAAAACTCGTACTGTATACGTATCATAAAAAAATTTATTGTGGGTGATCAATTTTACCCCATTTGGAGTTTACAAAGTAGAACTAAACTATTATAAACGGCATAAAAACTTGGAAAAACTTTAAGACGCGTCAATTTTGAGAATATGGAACTTGAAACCGACGAAAAGTTCTAGAATAAAGAATAACTAGGTTATATTATTATCATTACAAGGTTTAAGGATTCAAAACTCACCGAATGGCCTAAAACTGTCTACCTCGTTGAGATAAAGCTCCATTAAAAATATTTTTTAAGATATATTTTGTTTATTTAATGGGGTAAATTTTGCTAAAAACACAACCAAATTAGAATTAGAAGCCTTAAAGTTTCGGAAACGAAATATTAAAAACAATTAATTTAAAACAGCATAAATCCAGCAACCTGTTATAAAAAACTGTTTTAAACATCCTATTTTTGATTTTTTTTTTCTATTTTGCATTTTAATTTTTTGTAAAACTGATTGAAAAATTACGAAACGACTGAAACCATAAACGTATTTGAATAAAGTACATAGCAAAAACTAATCCTGAGCCAACATTCAAACGTCGAATTAAACAGAAAATTATTTTCTATTAATTAGTTAGTTTTGTTAAATAAAATTCATCAAACGATAAAAACAAGGAAAAAAAACAGAGTTAATTTTTAAGATATTTTTAAATGGACCTACCTGGTTTTACAAAAATTTGGGTCCGCAATCCCGCCACGAAACCATAATTTGTTATGAAACCAATGATTTTTACAAAATTTTTTCGGAAATTGAAGATTAAAAAACTATATCAAAACAATTTCGAGTATTTTTGTTAACTTTTGACCATTATTTAGAGCTATATTAAGCGTAACGGAAGTTTCTCATATGTAAATTTTTTTAATTAATCAGAAAAAAACATTTTGTGATGCTTAATTAAATACAAAAATACCACTAAAATTTTTCAAGTAGATGTTTTATTTGTATATAGTATTTCCAGTTTCAAAAATAATATGAAAAAATGCATTTAATTTGAAAGAAACTTGTTTCGTTGTGGGATCGCCGACCTAATTTTTGTTATGCTAGGTAGGTCCATTAAAAATACCTCAAAGATATCTTAAATTAAAAATCCTGCCATTAGGTCAAATAAAACTTTTACTTTTTGTATTTCGAACATTTTGGAAATATACACGATTTTGAACTCGTGCAGTCAAAATATTTAAAACCAATCTAAACCACATGCCTAACATTAAAAAATTCGACTTCAAATGAACATTTAAACCTCAACGTTAAATTTTCATTTTTTCATTCAAAATTTTATTAAATGCTCCTTGCAAAACTATAACTGCAAAAGTTAAAACGGCTCAACAACAAAAAAACTATTGCAAGAATCTATATACTGCCCAACAAAAACTAAAAAAAAAATTCGCTAAACTTACCAACAATAAAAAATCGGCAAGAATCTAAAGCGTCCAACAAAAATTAACAGCCAGAACCTAAACAGACCGACAAAAAACAAGCGAAGGAACCCTCGCAGGGGAAAGTTACGTAACAGACGGCTTTTTAAAGACGGATGGGCGCTCTAACAGCAGCCATTCTCAGCTGACACCCGACCTGTTGGGTTTAAAGCGCGGCTCTTTGGTTACGATTGTTTGAAAAAATTAAATCGGAATCCAGAAGCGATCACGTGACCTGTGACTCGTTTTGCGTCTACGAGCGTCATAGCTAAATATGACGGCAAAAGGGCAAATTACCTAGAGAACCACGACATTTTACTCTTTTGCATAAAACAAAAATATTATAACCATATACTAAGGTTGAAAAACATAAATATTAGTATAATGGTGTTTAAGAAGCTTGTGAGAATGTTGATTTTTACAAGTCCACGATAGTCAAAATCCTTCCATTTCAACAGAAGTTGTTTGCTGTTAAAGATTTTCGGAATTTTACAGATTTATATGATGCTATAGAGTCACTTTCAGCCAATGAGCGCCTGAAAAAATTGATCTACTTTTTATCTCATCCCACTTTTATTTCTATAAAGCAAAACACACAACCGAAAATCAAAATTAGTAGCCGTCATTTGAAGATCCTTAAATTTCTAAATTATCAGTATAAATCGTTCATATTTTGTATAAAATTTCAAAAGAAAGAAATAAAACTTTGATTTTGGGCAACATTTTTTTGTGAATTTAAAAAGCTTTAATACTTTATTTATTGGTCAAAATGCTAGAAATATAGTAAAAATACAAGAAAAATTTCTTTAAATATCGGAAAATAGACGTTTTCGGGGTTTTTTGGAGTTGAAAAAAGTTTGATTCAAGCTTTATAAGAGAGAATGGGTTAATGATTTAGGTATGCTATCTATGTACGAGGACTTTCTGTGCCTTTCTACAATTTTGGGGGTGTAAACTCAAATCAAACGAATAGTGTGATTCTTCTTTTTGAGTAAGGTGGAAGTCATATTCTAAAGTGACTAAAAAATTGTTTTCTTAAATTTTACGTAAATTGATGCTGTAAAATGAGCTCGCAATTCTTAACTCTTGTTAACTCTCGTTAACTTTTTTTAGCCGCAATAATGTGCCAACCTGTTCGTCTAATCCTTTAATTTCGCGTAAGTGAGATTGTTGTGTTGAAAATGCGTTTGCAACAATTGACTCCGGTAATTTTTTGGGTGGAAAAACGCGCAGCAATACCAAACGTACTATTCATCATACAAGACGACCAATCAGCTACGCGCGGCCCATGTTTAGGCGAACAAAAGGAAACCGTATTTAAGCAATTTCTTACGTGAGATTCATTTATTTTCTGCAATTTCGTCCACTTCGCCTCGTAATTACGCTTTAAAGTGAGCAGTACGTGGTTGTGTAAAATTATTAAGTGAGAAAGAAACGTGACGCTTGACAATTAATAATGATATATTAATTAATTAATCTAGAAATTAATATTGCCCGTTTTTGACTCATTTTTTCGAAGGAACAATCGCACACCTGGCGCCGGAAGGACAAAAAACGGCGCCCAAGTTTCAGCCCCAACCCAATCGCTTTATTTTAACACGCCGGAAGGCAAGAAGTTTGCATTTCGCACGTTTGCCTACGCCAGGGATACCGAAGAACGAGTCCAAGTTCTGCGAAATTTGCGCGACCGCGACTCTTTATAACTTTCGACTACTTTTTGGCTTTATATTAAAACGAATCGAAACGTTTATGTGGCATAAGCAACTGTTCTGCGACAGAAAAAAAGGAATAAAAGGTCGCAGTCAAATCCGTTTTACAACGCGTCATTAGCCTGACATTAAGAATCATAATGGTTTAAAGTTAAACGTGATTCTGACTTAAAAAGTTTTCAGCATCTGTGTATAAAAAGACAAAAATAGTTACGCTTACGAGTATTTTATAATGCTTCTGACTCATTGTATTTTAGTATCAATGAACGGCTGTGATTTATTTTTCAGTAATAATAACACTCTATTCCCGGGTAAAAGTGATCGATGGAACAAAAGCTTTTTATGAAAATTGATTACATTCTTTGTTGTTTTTTTATAACTTTTCTTGTTTTTTTAACGATAAAAATCTCCAAAAATTAATGATTAATCTTAATGCTAATAGAGCTAATATTATGCCAAGAAACCATAGTCTGTGTTGATTTTTCGCAAGTCACATTAGTATATTTATGCACATATAAAATATTATGCCAAGAAACCATAGTCTGTGTTGAGCTAATATTATGCCAAGAAACCATAGTCTGTGTTGAGCTAATATTATGCCAAGAAACCATAGTCTGTGTTGAGCTAATATTATGCCAAGAAACCATAGTCTCTGTTGATTTCTCGCAAGTCACATTATATTGATGCACACAATACACCCCTATTACAAAATCTGTTAGTTTCAAACACGCAAAACTTTTTACTGTTTATTTATGATTTGGGCAGGTGAATGTTCAATTTTTTGTAACAGATATGCTGTTCAGCTTACTGTAAAAACAAAAACTAAAAAAACTTGGTTCTCTATAACCATTCCTTTTTGTACATTACAATGTTAATATTAGTCCTTAAGAATTAAGAAATAAAAAAAATTGCAGATAAATCAAAATACGAAGTATGTATCAACCTAATCTAGCTAACAAAGCAGACAGAAGGCAGAGTAAAAAGAAGCATATATGACATAACAGTTTAAAGAACACTATTTTTAAAATATAAGGTAATTAACTCAATTTTAATAAACAAATTTTAATAAATGTGTTTGGGAAAATAAGACGTTGCATAGAAGATAACGTATAAATTAAGTCAAGACTTACAATTTAGTTGATTTTTACAAAGTTTTTGAAGTGAGCTGTTGTTCTTCTTATTTTATACGTTTTCTGATAGTCCGTCCGAAAACTATTGTTTTTTTCTTCCCGCATTATATTCAGTTTGTAAACCTGTAATAATTTTAAAGGAATTTTATAGTATATATAAGAAAAAATATGATGATGATAAAAACATGATATGCATTATATGGAACAGTCATACATTTATTGTTATAGCGCCATAAAACTAACAAACTCTTTTGATTATCTTAAATGTGTATTTGTTTAAAGAAATTTGTTTACAGTTTTAGCTTTTTCGTAATGTCTGTGTCTGCATTCACAAAAACGTCAGAAGGTAAATACTATTTCATTGACATTTTTTAGAATGATTTGAAGTATATTTTGCTTTTGGAATAAAATGATATTTTGTATTATAAATTCAATAAAAGTCAGCATCACTATGGAATGAACTATCAATATAAACAACAATATCTAACAAAAGAAAATTTCCGAATGTACACTAAATTTTTGACCAAAATTTTTCTTAAAAAATCGCACTTGCAAACTTTTGTGCGGTTTTTGTAGCATTTGCAGTGGGAACTGAGACTTTTTTGCACTCAATACTACTTTATTAGCACTGAGATTATTTTAGCACTGCGACCCTGGCTGCAAAGCATAAAAAAACATAAAAAAACACTGATAGAAATTATTATAAATGAAGTGAAACACTCTAAAAGTTATTTTAGTGAGTTTTAAAACGTTGGAAAGACATTTATTTTATTAAACTCAAAAACAATTAACATCTTAACGTAAAAAAACACGGCTTTTGCTTATTTAAACAGAATATTTTTGTTTTAATTTGTTCCTTAGTTTTTGTTGTGCAGCTAGTCTCGCAGTGCTAAAATAATCGCAGTGCAAATAAAATAGTATTCAATGCAAAAAAGTTGTGGTACCACAGCAAAAAACCAAACACTGTCTTAAAAATTCCAGCACGGAAAAACTATCAGAAAATGGCGAATTTTTTCGAGAAAATTTGTAAAAAATATGCAAAGCGACTTTTCTAGCAAAAATTTGGTCAAAAATTTAATGTAAAGTCGGATATTCTCTTGTGTTATATATACTTGCTTTAAAAAAACGGTGTTATTCACCACCATTACGGCAAAAAAGTCACATTTTTGTCATTTCATTTCGATTGTGATTTTTTTCGCAGTAGACAAGACGACTTTTTATGGATTTTAATTGAATTGAAGTAACTATGTTTGCGGGCTTAAATTTAAATTGCATAAAGAAACCATACCTACGAATTTAATTTTGATTAGAATTAAAACGGTTTCAATTTAAATTTAAATAAAACAGATGTGTATGTAAAATGAAAAATATCACACCAATAAAAATGGGAAAATGCTCAATGTGCCTTGTGTTTCAAATAACACTAACAGAACTTTACGTTTGAAAAGTACTCAGATAAAAATATCATTCAAAAAGTTACAAAATACGGACAAAACATCACAAAATACGGACAAAACATCAACCTTAATTCCCAGGGAACCAATAACTAAGGAGTTTAGAACCTTGAAAAATGGAAACCGAGTCATTACAATTATTTTAAAAATTGTAGTTAAATTATTTATAACGGTTTGAAACATGTAATGGTTTAAAACATACATGTTTTATTTAACAAACTTTGAAACTGTAGGGACATCAAAACGTTGTGAGCTTAATCCATAAAATCCCTTAAAGTTAAAAATTTTATTTTGTGTGCAACAACGCCCGCATAGTGGCATTTACTTGTATGAGGCGGCTGCTTTTCAATATTTTCTTTTTAATGAATAAGCGATACTACAGTTATAATAGCGGCGCCCTTAGTAAAAGTTATTCTCACGAAATTTTTTGGATTACGATAAATCAAAATAATAGTACAAAAGAAAAAATGTATAAAGTAGCGGGCTAAATATTAAAACACGCAAACTTTAGGCGGAAAAATCTAAATAACTCATTTCCTTAAAATCTAGAAATACAGAAAATCAAAATGTCAAGTGGGTATAAGCGGATCTTTTAAATTATTTGAAATATTTGGATTAGATCATAGTCTCTGACTGAACTTTGGGAACTTGTTTTTGAAATTAACTACTAACTCTATAAAAGCGCTTTTAACAAAAGTGAATCCTTTTAAAAAAGAATAAGCACCGTTTTTGCAAGCGACAATTTCCATAGAAGAAAAATGTGCTTTTATGTAAAATTTCACGATCTTTTTTATTTTACAAAGATACTTTTTTGCGTGTAATGCACGTCTATGCCGATACACTATAATAGTATATCGTCGTTACAATGGCAAAACAAGCCACATTCATTATAAAATACACGTAACTGTGACTAATTTTTGTAGTTACTGAGATGGCAGTGGCATATTATATACGATACACATATTATATATTTTTGTAGTTACTGAGATGGAAGTGGCACATTATATTTTATACCAAATGTAGCTCATTTTGCTGTGATCGTAGTATTGACGATATATTAGAAGCTTTACCCGGTAAATTTTAAACAAAGTTTAGGTAAAATGTAGAAATCTATATAAATAGACGTTATGTTTTTTGTCTGTCTGTCTGTCTGTCTGCGTGTCTGCGTTGTGTATTTCCTAACTTTTTTCCAACCACCCAACAGATTAACTTAAAAGGGATATCACTGGAAAGCTTATAACCCATGGATTCTGAGGGGGTTGAAATTTTGAAAGCATTTTCATGGACATCTTTGTGCTAGACGACGTTTTTTTACTAAAAAAGGGATAAACCTTTCTCCTAAACCACGAAAAGAATTGGGCTAAATGAAATCTCATTAGAAAACTTAGTTCGAGAAATTTCATAAGAAAGTTAAAATTAGAACAAATAACACAACCATCGCATTTTCACTAAACGAGGCGCCATGCATTATAGAAGGTAAAACTTTTTCTCTCTAAAGTTGTGTAAAGTTTTCCCTAAATTTTTCAGCGAATGAAAAGCCAGATATAATATTTTTTAAAAACATCAACATTAACATTTTTATACAGGACAAAGTATTTTCACTAAAAAAGAAAGGAACTTTTCTTCACAACCACAAAAAATTAGGGTAAATGAAGTATTATTGCCCAGCTAACAGTCCGGAAATTATCATAAAGAAGCTGAATTCACCATTTTCATCAAAAGAGCCTTCAAATTTACAAATTATTTTTTTTGAATTTCAACTGATCTACGAAATAAAGCTAATGGATTCAAAAAATACACAAAAAAATATTTGTCACCATATGGCTGACACGGTCTGCTTGTATTAAAAATATAAGGAAGATTTCACAATATTTTTATGTTAAAAACAATCATGAACAAGTTAGATAGGTAATATTTATTTTTTACGAAAATGATTGCTGCTTAGACGTGGACACGATAGTCAAAACCCTCCCATTTAAACGGAAATTGTTCGGTGTTAATATTTTCTACACAGTTATAACGTTATAAAATCACTTTTAACGAATTAGTGCTTATGAAAAAAAGAGATCTTTTATTCATTGGAGGTTTGTTTTTTACCAAGCACTAATTGGCTAAAAGCGATTCTCTTAGCTCCTCCCACAACCATTCCCACAAAACAAAACATATATGACGTGATCACAAATACTATATTACATATTGAGGGTCCTTAAAATCCTGATGTGGATTTTATATCGCCTCTCGCGACCCAAAAATCGGCGCCGGGTTCAACATTGAGCAGCACTGGCGCACTTTCTTCGCCACCTTTCAGACGCAGTATTAAGCCTTAAAAATCGGAAAGCATATATATTAACATATATATTAATTGTTAATTATTCAGAGCTCCTGACCTCTGAAAATTCATCCCATTTTTATAAAAATTGAATACGTAACTAATCAGCATATCGCATATCGTCGTTATCATGACAGAAACAATCAACATCGTTATAAAATACTTTGTAATTTTGACTCTTTTTATTTTTTAACACACATATAATATAAACAAAATATGTCACAGTCACGTTGATTTGATACTAAACATGACTCTTTATGTCAGAATAACAACGATATCGTGGGGTTTCTGGATACAGGGTAACTGACTTAATTTCGGCCACGACTTAATTTTGGCCACCAATTTAGGGTGTTAGAAAATCGGTTTATTTTTAAAATACAAAAGAACTAGCATAAAAGTAACTGGATGAATGTTAAATAAAGTGTTTTTGCAAAAGCTTTTCATTTGTGTTATTCTGCATTATCAACATTTTCATACAAAAAGTGATTTTTTATGATTTTCTGGATTTTTGCTTTGTGTTTAAACAGCATCAAATTTAGAACGAAGCACTTTATAACTTTAAAATAACTTCTATTTAAAGCTCAAAACAGTAAATTTTCATGTTTTGATATTTTGTTTAAAATCACTTTGCAATGCGTTTAACTAACTGCGCATTTTAGGATTCCGTTAATTTAGGCCACCTTAAAATTTACGTGAAAGAACCTGTTTAACACGACTTGCACCATCATATGTATGGGTGGGGTTACATAACACATAATTTACCATGTTGTATTAAATTATGAACATACCGGAAGAAATTTCCTAAAAATAGTATTGAAACACAATAAAACAGTTTAGGTTATTTTCTTGGCGGAGTGATGCAGTCATATACTGAATATAGTAAAAATCAATGTCAATGGAGTTTGCCCCAACCAAGTACCCAACCCACCAGTTACCACGATATAGAGTACCAATATTTTAAAAACTGTGAAGGTAAATTAAAACACGGTAAAAATATCAGGTTATTTCCTTTGGCGGAGGGATGCATTCATAAGAATTGCGTAGTAAACATCTGTGCGGGCTGGAGTAATCCAATTTTCAATGTATTAGGTTTGATGTATCAAAAAACCGGTAGATGAATTTCTCAAAAATTTTTGAAATGCAGTAAAAAACTCAGATAGAAGTTAAAAAGGTTATTTTCTTGGCAGAGGAATACAGTCAGATAGGAAACATCAAAGATAGGCAAGGGTTGGTGTGGAAATATGCCACTCCTTAACTTTTTAAACGTCTTGTTTATTCTTAAAGTTGATAATTTTGGTTTATGTAGTCGTTTTTTTGTGTTTTAGGCTTTTGTTTTTGTTTTTTAAAATCTAAAAGGTGGCCGAAATTAAGGCGGATTTTGTGTTTTTGTAATTTTTAGGTTAAAAATATAAAAAAACCTAATAGAGTGGAATAAAATTTTTACCAGGCTTTCTTTAAAGTTGACTGGCTGTAACAAAAGCCATTTGATGTTGAAATATTTTTTCACACCAAAAAAATTTAACAAATAACACGTGTTATTAAAATTTAGGTACATAATTATTTAAAGTCTTGCTAATAGCTATAAAATTTTGCAAACCGGAAAAAATTAAGTTATATGTACCAAGAACAATACATAAGAATAAATTAAAATTTTTAAAATATGTATCGTTCGTTTTAGCAATAGTTATAGCCAGTTTTTTGTAGGTGCCCGAAGTTAATGGCACACGCCTTAACTTCGGCCACTATAAAAACAAAGTTTAAACCTCCACTAATTTTTAAGTGTAACAAAAATTTTTAAATTTTACACTGGAATAACAAAAATAGCTGTCGTTTGATTTTTTAACTGAATCCTGGCTCGATTAGAAGTGCCAGGAAAAACTTATCCAAAAAAATAAAAAAGGTGACCGAAATTAAGTCAGTTACCCTACCTCGAGAGTGGTCCGGCCTGACCCTCCCCCCTAGCGAGGCTGATCTGCTTCCTCCCCTACCGAGTAATTTGGAAGTATAATTTTCATGTACTCTCAAAAACACGGTTTTTTAGTAAAAAACAGTGTTTAAATAAACTTTGAAAGCCTCAACTAATACTCAACTAATATCAAAAAATTTATTATTATCATAATGAGTATATAAAAAAACAAACAACTTAATAAATAAAGAAATAAAATTGGAATAAAATATTTCGCAGCTGTGGTGGACCCTCAAAGATTTCGTAGCAGGATCCTAATCATCTCCGGTTTTTAACGTTAAAACGCAAATAAATACTCGAATGTATAAAGAATATATTATATTTTTTTAAACCAATAAAGTAATTGTGTAGTTAATTGCAAGATATAACAATAATTTCATAAAATAACAATAATTACACGAGTAATCCAATGCATAAAATAATAATAATAATAATTGGAACAATAATAATAATTGTATCAATTATCAAAATTATAAACAAAATTAAATTGTACTGAACAAATAAAATAATTGCATAGTTTATTAGGTGGCCATCCTCGCGTAGCCCCAAACGGGATTACAGACTTCCCAAGTGCTTAACCTGCTTTTTCTATTTAGCTTCTTCGGGGAAGATTAAAGTAGTTGTTGGCTTTACACACTGAGCAAACGAGCGCGACAACTTCCACTATAGCCTCTGGATTTCCGCGCCAAAACGAGTTACATCTCGTATAAAAACCTACCGTCTGTGTTTCTTTTTGTTGTTTTCTAAGCCGCGAAGACACCAGCTTTTCTCTTTATACGCCGAAACGAGTCGGAAAGGGCGTATAAACCGGTTGAATGAGACTTATTTTCAAATAAAAAAAATGTCTCTAAATACGCCGGTTTATTGGGTTTCCACCAAAACAAGTCGGAAACGCTAAAAAACTCCGGAGGACTGGGATCGGTTTTCCAGGTAAAATACGGAAAGTTAAATAGGACGAAAAGCCACCGTCTCTCACAGGTAAAGGAGCAACTGTGACTCGTTCTGATTTCATCGGGTAAAAAGCAGTTCTTAAAGGAAGAGTCGCAATAACGTCAATGGAGTTTCGCGGTGCGGGCGGAGGTTGAAATTTAAAAGCGGAACGTTGTTGACAATACAATGAGGCATTGAGCACTCGAGGGTACTTAGGGGATAATTCGCTTCTTCTACTGGGTTTTTAAACCTAATTTTCCGATGATTAAACTTTCGGAAGCGGTTGCGCAGTGACAGGGCGCGCGTCTGGCGTTCTGGGCCGGGCCACTGAAGGGATTTTTGAATAGCCCGTAAGTGAAAACGGAGTCTGCAAAGTGCATTCGTAACTGTTGACTCCCCTTAATTCTTTAACGGAAAACCGCGCACGAAAATCCTAAGCCCACTATTTATCATACTGAATGTCCACTCAGCTGCACGAAAACTATGCTTTTGAAAATTTACACTACATAGTAATCAAATTTTAAGTAAGATTCGTAAATTGATCCGGGGGTTCTTTACATTGTAACACGTTTTATGATATTTTTATATGATCTTAAAAGAATAACAAAATTAAATTTGTAATATTTTCATTTATTTCTGAAAAAAAAAATTTCGAACCCCAAACTTTTACACACTATTCTAAAATAATGATTTATGTTGAAAATATGCTTTATTGTAATATCTTAGCTTAATAATAACACTTTTAATACTTTGGTTTCAGAAAAGTGTTTTACTGTGGCTAAATCCAAAAAATATTACAAATAAAAATAATTTGTTGAATAAATTTCTTTGAAATCTCATTTCTATACATCTTAGGTCACTCCTTGAAATATATTAATTAGGGTAACTGCCTTAATTTGGGTCATTTTATGGTTCCATTATATCGGTATGACCTCTTAATTTTGTATCTCTAAAACTGCATGAGATAAATAAATAAATTTGTGCTGTTATAAGGTTTCAAAAAACTTTTTGACAAAATATAGAAAAATTAGTCAACTTTAGCTGTTAAAAATTGTATTTTTATTTAAATTAAATAATTTAATTAAAATATTTTAAAATAAAGTATTTTATTCTTGAGATTTAAACGTTTTTACTTAAGATTTAAAACTGTTTTGCTGTTAAATAGTCAATTCACTACAGTAATTTATCGAGGCAGCTAGATTTGATTTGACTATAGTTAAATTAGAATTTGCTGATTTTGTAAAATTGTAATTATAGGGTACAAGAAAAGTCTGATTGAAAATGCGCGGTTGTAACGTTTAAAAATAAGTTGGTACGCTAAATTTTTTTTAACAAATACAAGTATTTGTTGGAATCCTTTTCAACAACATGATATACATCGAATAGAAAATGTTCAACGCAATTTTACTATACGATTATTTAAGAGATGCAAACTAAAATATAAGACATACAAAAAACGTCTTAGGTTTTTAAATTTTAGTAAATTGAAAGAACGAAGAATTGTTACTGAACTTTTGAAGTGTTAAAAAATTCTAAATCACAAAACAAAACAACTCATTTTTTAGATTAAATCAAAATCCTACGAGGGGTCATTTTTTAAGCTTAATGTTCAAAAAAGCAGAATAAACGTCAAAAAATATTTGCTGTAATCGAGTGATTGAAAAATGGAACGCCCTATCTAAAAAACAAATTTTCTCTACTTCGATTAATTCTTTTAAAAATTAGCCCTGTGTCGCCGCGCCAACCATTATTAGAGAACGTGGGTAAATTTTTAAAATTAAGAACCTTCTTCTTCTTCTTATTATTATTATTCCAACGCTCCATCATTAAAAGCGATATTCCTCATTCGTTATTGATTGATCAAAAATAAACATGGGCTCATTAGAAAGAAGAAAAAAATTACGCAACTTTCTAAGGAAGCAATTTTTTCATTTAGGTTTTTGTTATTGATTTATTGATCAAAATAAAAATTTGAAAAATAGACAAATAAAAACTCCCAATCGCACAATAACAGCCTTTTGGCAACAATAAGGATTGTACAGAGCAGACAACCAACCACACATAGAAACCGCACAAAAAAGCAGACCGGTTTTAATTGGTGGCAGAAACAGAACCAGTTCCCAGCGCCATCTGCTTGAACCGCGCGGAAAACGGCGAAAACAACAGAGTATTTTTTTTGAATTCTTGCATTAATGATGACAAAATTAATTCAAAGTTTTATTCTAGCAAAAGACGAAACAAAGTTTCGAAAAAAAGCCTTATATTAAATGGAATAGTATAAAGCTACATAAGTCCAAAAACTAAATGCCAGAAAAGACTGAAACAAGTCTCTTTAAAACCTGTAAATTAATAACAGATTTTGTGAAATTTTTAGAAAAACAAACCGAATAAAAACAATACGTGTAAAAGCTTTAGTTTGCGTTTTTTAACCATTATTAAAACTTAATTCACATAAATTTCTCTCAAAGTGGATCAACTTTTACATGAGTTAACCAGCTGTAAATACCACAGTATTAGTTAAGTCACACGTCGTCAAAACGATACAAAAAAAGTATAACGCAAGCGTCACAGTAACCATGAAAAATTTCTGTCAAAATAAGTTATCGCATTGCGCATTAAATTTTGTAATTTATCATTATTTTCGTATAAAGCAAAACATACCGCCATATTAACGGCTTTTTAAAATCAAATATCAAGTTCTAAGTCCGAAAAACATTGAAAAATTCAGATTTAATATAAGGCGACTTTTAATTTAACAAATACATTGACAGCTAATTTGTTTTATGTAATAAATAGAAACATTAAAGAAAAAGTCGCCTTATATTAAATCTGAATTTTTCAATGTTTTTCGGACTTAGAACTTGATATTTGATTTTAAAAAGCCGTTAATATGGCGGTATGTTTTGCTTTATACGAAAATAATGATAAATTACAAAATTTAATACGCAATGCGCAAACTTATTTTGACAGAAATTTTTCATGGTTAGTGTGACGCTTGCGTTATTCTTTTTTTGTATCGTTTTGACGACGTGTGACTTAACTAATACTGTGGTATTTACAGCTGGTTAACTCATGTAAAAGTTAATCCACTTTGAGAGAAATTTATGTGAATTAAGTTTTAATAATGGTTAAAAAACGCAAACTAAAGCTTTTACACGTATTGTTTTTATTCGGTTTTGTTTTTCTAAAAATTTCACAAAATCTGTTATTAATTTACAGGTTTTAAAGAGACTTGTTTCAGTCTTTTCTGGCATTTAGTTTTTGGACTTATGTAGCTTTATACTATTCCATTTAATATAAGGCTTTTTTTTCGAAACTTTGTTTCGTCTTTTGCTAGAATTTCCGCTTTTTAATGCATTGAATTCAATGTCATTTATTAAAGATATAAAACATTAAAAAATTTACTCATTTTAAAAGAAACGTCATGGTCTCCTCATGATATGAATACAATTATTTTCATATCCAAAACTTCAATGTAATTTTAAGCAGTATACTATACAAAAATTAAGTCTGGGTAACTCCGTAAAATTGTATGGAACCTGACAGAACCATATTAAATAGTGTGTTTTTTTTCTGTTTAAATTTTTTTAGTTAGACCTGATTTAACCACTTTTTTGGAAATTAGCTTTATTTGGACTTTTGTTTTGTGCTTGATTTTTCTGGATTGATGGTTTATTTTTAAACAACAAAACCACACCATTGTAAATGGTTTTTCCAGGTTCCATACAATTTTACGAGGTTACCCAGACCAGTCTTTTCTCGCATTAAATTTTTGGAGTGATTGTAGCTTCATAGGGTACGGGGTCTTTAGAGCCACAAGCAGGGAACTTGGAGCCATGAGAAATTTTTGGGAACTTGGAGCCACGAGGAATGGGAACTTGGAGCCTTTAAGAAAAAATTGGTTAGGGGTTAGATTTAGGTTTCGCTTAGGCTTAGGTAAACTTTTTAGCGATTTTTACTTTCGGCTCCAAGTTCCCTACTTACGGCTCCAAGTTCCCCACTTACGGCTCCGAATTCCCTATTTTTGGCTCCACGTTCCAGCTCCAAGTTCCCAAGGCACCATCGACCCTAAATCCTTCATAGTATTTCATATAAAAAAGACTTTTTTCTGTTTCGATTTTGATAAATTTCCGTCTATTGAAACATTGTATCCCGCAGCGCTCACACGTCACCCAAGATTTATTTCATTTTATTTTTTTAAATATGAAACATTGTATCCCGCAGCGCTCACACGTCACCCAAGATTTATTTCATTTTATTTTTTTAAATATTTTTATTGTTGCCATATGGCTGCTAATTGGTGATAAGGATATTTTTTCGCTCCCCCCGCAGCTAAAACTATACTTTATTAGGCTATTTTTTTAATTTAATTCAAAAAAATGGTAGACTAGCCTTGAAAAATGCTCTAAGAATAGAACAGGAAAAAGGGGAGATTTTTCCCCGGGCGTATGTTTAGACAGAAAAGATATGGACTAGGTTGAGATGGACATTATGTGGACTATAGAAAATTTGCATTTGGTTTGGGCAGCTGCTAACTAAATAAAAATTTCTACCATATAATAATGATTTGTTTATACATTGATCTAATCACACAGCACTGTTGCATTTTTTTAGTTTGATGAAATGTCAATTTAAAAAATCATACTCACAGCAATCTTTGACAAGCGCGAAATCGCCACTTTTTCAAATTTATAGTTGTTTCTTACACATACAAATATAACCTTCTAATTGAAAAAGTGCCGATTTTGAACTTTTCAAAGATTGCTGCGAGTATGATTTTTTTAATTGTCATTTTATCAGACTAAAAAAATGCAACAGTGCTGTGTGATTAGATCAATGTATAAACAAATCATTATTATATGGTAGAAATTTTTATTTAGTGAGCAGCTGCCCAAACCAAATGCAAATTTCCTATAGTCCACATAATGTCCATCTCAGCCTAGTCCACATCTTTTCTGTCTAAACATACGCCCGGGGAAAAATCGCCCCTTTTTCCTGTTCTATACTTAGAGCATTTTTCAAGGCTATTTAGTTAATAAAAAATCCTAAACTTTAAAGCTATTTTTCTTATTGCAATAAAGACATAAATAGAGAATTGCAAAATTTAAATGACTCATTTTATAAAATAGACAAATTAAAATGGCTCGATTTAGTGCTCAATTAATTAAGCCTTTGAACTATATTTCCAAAGTACACCATGTATTGGTCTCCTACGCGAACGTGATCGGTTTGCAATTTTGAGTTCTACTTATGTGTTGTATGTGTTCTGAAATAAAAACTTTGACTTTACGAAATTGTACAAAAAGGTCTATATTTATTAACCGCTAAAGGATGACGCTTTGTTTTAAATTGAGTAATTTGATAATTGAGTAATTTGATAAATAACTGTTACAAATATGAGTTATAACATTAATACTACACTGTTTTTAATTTTATATGCCTTCTTGTTAATTTGCCGATTCTTTATATCATTAATGCTTTAACAATAGAACAGGGAAAAAGAGCAATTTCATCTCGGGCGTATATTCAGATAGAATGTTGATCTAGTCTAAAGCGTATATGGAACAATTATAATTTTTTTGATAAAAACTTTTTAGTAATGTAATCACTCTGTTTGGAATTTTTTCTAAATTCTGTTTTTTCCTTTTCTGAATAAATGGCCAAAATCAAGACTTGGTCAAAATTTAATCATTTTTTTTCTTAACCGAAATTTTCTAAGCCCGTCAAACGGGGGGAAGATAATTGTGAGTTTAAAAACATGTTTAAACGTAACCTTTTTCTCTTTGATAAAAAAAGTTTTAAAATATATATGTAATTTTTCAAAAATTGTCCTTTATTAAAAAATTTCTTACAATAGATGTTTTTACAATAATATTCCTGGAGGCTTGATGCACCAAAAATATATTATTTTAATTAATTTAAAGAAATATTCAAGAAAATTAAAAACAACCAAAAATATGTTATAATACTTCTTTCAAGTCAAATTAAAATTAAAAACGGTCTCAATTTTGCAAAAAAAGTTTCATATACCTGAAATAACCTTCTTGTGTTTTTTACTGGAGCGTCGACCGCTATTTGTATGTAGAAATCTGTATATACAATGATAAAAAACACAATTAAGTAATGAATGAACAAAAAATACAATATTTATTTTGTACACAAAAAAACAGACGCTCAAAGATAAATTAAGTAACTTTAAACTTTAAACACTATGTGGACGTAAAAAAACCCTAAAATCATATTAAAGCAGTATTAAATAAATCGTCTTAAAATTTCCGTGGCTAAAAACTGTTTTTTGCTATAAAAACGTTCGTTAAAAGACTGGCACAATTCAATTTCGTCTGATTTTTTTGTTGAAACAAAAAAACTTGCATAAAAAGCTCCCACATGTCCTACAACGTTAAATCATCTTATAGTTTTCAAATAAATAAACGTCTGCACTTTTTTAAATATAGTGATTTATAGGTAAAAAAATAAAAGTAAGAAATAAAAATAAATAAACAGAGCTATTTTTGATAGAAATAAAAAGACTTCCATGGAGTTTTAATTCCAAAGCACAACTCGTTTTTGTGCTTTACGGATTACAATCGTTTTTTAACACACAATCGCACACTTACACAAATTACTTACAAATCTCAATTGATTTTAACATTTATTTTTAACTAACAAGGTAACTAAAATCCATTTAACAAGATAACTAAAATCCACTTCTCAACAAAAATTTTGAAAAAGAAGTTCGCAAATCGGTTTGGAAAGCTGGTCAAGTGAAAGATAGTTATACGTTTACAAGTGAATCAAATCAAAACAAGCGCAGTTGGGATACGGCTAACGGAAAGAGTGGAACAAAAAAAGAGAAAACCTTTTAGCAAGATCAGCTGATATGGGGGATAAAATCGCATAACGCCGAACACTTGCCGTTTCTGTCATTCGCCTGCCATTTCATTCGGTTTAAAGCGAAGGCTTTACGGCCACTATTTTTATACACCTTTATGACGTCGCTACTCTAACATAAAGAATCACAATAGGTATAAATATAACGCGACTATGACTCATTTTGTTATCGTATGGATGATGATTTCTTTATTGTAACAGCGTCGACTTTTTTTAAACACTTCCCAGTCAGACGTTTCGTTCTGTTAACTATGGACAGCGGCTAAAATTTCCCATCACAGATAAAATTTCATACCAAATTTAATGAAGAGTGTATTACACTGAATTTAACAAGAATTTAAAAACAAAACAAATAAAACGTTTTATAATTAAAAAAATTATTATATTGCAGCGGTGGTCAAGTTAAGAGTGCTCCACAATACACGCGGGAACATTATCAATGGATTGGAAAAGTCAACAAATTTTTTCGACTAAATTAAAAACGTACACTTGCTTTATTGTAAAACCACATCCTCTTCTTTTAAACTTAGGTTTTTACAATAACTTTGGTGGAGGAACTACTGCAGGTTCCGCAGGGAAACACACAAAATCTTCATTTTCACCTTCAGAACATTTTTAAATGTATACAAAAATTGCATCATTCGAAAGCTTTTTAAACGATCTTTTAAAATTATATTAAGTTTTTGGCTACTTTCTAAGATATAATAGACGGGGGAAAATCCTAAAAACTACAAAGTTTTAAAAGGTGCTTTATGTTTTTTTTTGGGTTTTATAAAAAACGCCAATTTTTTTCTGTCAAAAAATAAAAAAAGAATCTAAAAAAATGTCAAAAAATTGAAATAATTTACTATTTTTGGATATTTGATTGGATATAAAAAACTAGTTGTCCTGAGCAAATATTTTTCAAAATTTATGTTTTTCATCAGAAAAAACCGCAATCAAACTTAATTGCTTAATAAAAAATAATGTAGTGTCAAAAATATCATCAAATAATAATAATTTATGCAATTTTGTACGCTTTAATAGATTTTGCAAGAAAAAAATTTTAAAGTCTTTTTTAAAATATAAAAAAAAACACAAAAAATTGATAAAAAATGGAATTTTGTTTTTTTGTGTTTTCACTGTATGTATTATATCTCGAAAATTCCTGATGTCTGAGTTACAAACTAACACGATAGTCAAAATCCTCCCATTTAAACGGAAGTTGTTCAGTGTAAAAGATTTCACACAGTTACGATGTTATAGAATCAATTTTAGTCAATTAGCGCTTGGGAAAACGATTTATGTCCAATAAACGTAGGTATCTCCGATTTTTAGCTCCTCCCACAACCGTTCCGATAGAGCAAAATATATATCACGTGATCACGAATACTATATGACATTTCAGAATCCTTAAAATTCTGACGTGAATATGTATGTGAACTGTCGCAAATTAGCATCTAATATTTATAATTTCTATCCATTTAGAAAATTTAGACCACATAAAAATGGTTTGTTCATTCGATAAAATAATTAAACAATTACAATTACATACCAACTAGATGAAATTCCCCTTTTTATCATTGTTGACGCTAGATTGTATTGTAGTCAACTACCGCCGGTGTCGCGGGATATCGGTTCCCGGTTTTCTATATTCTTGTTTGTTTTTTTTTTAAGGTTTTGCTTAGACTGCTTAGGGAAATTACATGTAGGGTTTGAATTAATTAAGTTTGTTTATGTATTTTTTCAGAATAACTTTAGAAAAACATTTTATTATTTTTTCATGATAATAAAAACACCATTTTAATTTAATGGGTTTTTGAAAAATGCCGAGAAATAAACTTTATGCAGATATTTAATAGAGAGAAACAATATACCGGTAGCCCTGATAGATTTCGTTTCTAATTTCTGTTTTTTTAGCGATACTGGGAAAATTTTGAAAATTAAAAAAAAATCGTTTGAGTTTTTATAACTTTTAAAACGCGCCGCGATCAATATACCTCACGTTAAGGTCCTTAAACTTTTGACTACCTCATAAAAAAAATTTTTTAACAAATTTTTGGAGGTTAGCCCCAAAACCTCCCAAATTTAGGGCAATTATTTTCAGCCAAATTGCTAATTTTATGGATCCTTACGTCTAAAAATTTTTGTGCTGATTGCCCATACTTTCCTGAGCTCAAAAAAATATAATTTATTAGAAGTAACCTACGTGGGTCGGGTCCCCCAAGAGGTTAAATGATTCAGTCGACTATATGTGGATGACGTTTTCGATAAAAGGATATCGAATGGATTTGTTGATGGTGGTCGAGCAAATCCTGTGGGAAAGCTGGGGATGGGAATGGCTGGTTTGACGAAAGCAAAGTCAGGTGTAACATCGGTGCAGGCGGGGTTATTAGAATTGGCTGAGCCAACCGTGGGCGTGTGCCTAATTGATGAGACAAGTAAACGGCGGGTTTGGGGAGGCCTAGATCTAGTTTGGGGAGGCCCCCTAATTTGTGTAAAAGTTTGAAATTAAATGGAATTGTGGATTTTGAACTAGCTGGAATTAACTGAAGTAAAACAAGTGCTGTTGATTGGGATTGAACTGTTTGTGCTGACGTAGTAAAATTTTGATTAGCAGTAGTGACTGCGGTTTGAATACTAGAGGCTTGGGTAGTTTGTAACCCCGTTAGTTGGTGTGGAAAAGCTACCGGTAAATGTACTCCTGAAGGATACCGGAATTGGGCTTTCCGGTTCCTTGGCTCTTCAATTGCTGACATTAGTTTACAATATTTTTGTGCACGAATTGTTTATTGTTTATTTTGTGCGTCTTCCTGACGAGTCACGTTTCGGAACCACGGTGCCTGTTATAACGCTGAGCTACCACCTGCTCCTGATTTTCATGTGGTAGTGGTCGGCTGATGGGCCAACACTGTACCGGTCGTTTGAATCCTTAGAGTAGAAGCTTGTCGGTTTTCACTTTGTGGAATTGACCGCCAAGATCCTCTACTCAGGTCTATAGATTTGTCATTTGGGTCTTTTTGTTTACTTTTCTTTTTATTTATTTCATCACCATCGGTGTCCTTTATATTATGTTTTGTTTTGGTTTTACTTACTAAATTTTGAGTAATGTAATAATTTCAAGAAAAACAAGAGATAAAACATTTATTGTATACATAAAACGTTTCGGATTTTACGCAATCCATCATCAGTTATTACATCTAAAATAAATTATTACAAAATTACATAAGTAAATGTCAGATATAATATGGGTAGATTACAATAATAATAAAATTCAGAGCGAAAAAAAATTTTTCGTTCTGAGTTTTATTATTATTGTAACCTAGACAAAATTGAGTATAAAATAGGAAAGAGCTGACAAAAAAAAAAATGCTGACGTACTATCGAGAATAACCCCTCCAGATGGTGCTGAACCTGACCCGGACCTTCCTTTTCAAAACAAAGGTAATCAAAGCTTAGTTTAGAAACCAATTTTATGCGTTAATGACATAGCAATAGGTACCATGTTTATGCTTGTTTCCTTGAAGGCTGTTAGGAAGCAAAATATTTAACAAACATAGTTATGTGCATAAAATCTGTAAACAAATATTAATTTAAAACAAAGACGTTTTATTTTTATCGTTATATTTTAAAAACGATAAATAGATTTTTTGTAAATGTTAATTTTATTTTTATTTTTTTTTGCAAAAAAATAGAAAAAAAAAACTGCGATCACCAAGAATAAATTAAATTACTCAAGTCGTTTTTTTTATTTTCAGTAATGTTTCCACCATTCTAAATAAATAAAGATGGACTTTTTGGACATTCTTTAAAATCAGCTATTTTATTTATTGGTCGAAATTCTTTAAAATTAGTAGTTTTAAAGTATAATAAAAATTTAGCACCATTTTAAACATGCTAACTTATTTCAAAATAAAACCTTAGAAGGGTCTCTGTATAAACTTTCGTTTTTTGATTTGACGCTTCTCAATGACATTTAAAGATGCAGTATACTAATTCGTGATGTATTTTTATTTGTTTTTTATTTATTACTAAGCGATGTATTAGGTCACACTGAGAACAAAATTGTATTACACCAAAAATTAATTACTAACGGTTAAAAGTTATTAACAAGAATATCGCTTGGTTATTTCCAATGTTGTTTTTTGTAAACCATTTTATAAAAGAAAACGTTTCTACTGAACGGATATTAATAAAACTTAACAGATATCATGCTAGGGTGCCAAAAAGCTGGAATTTTAAATTTGGTGCAATTAAAAAAGTATTTAATGAGTACTGCCATTTAAAAAAATAATTTGTTTTTATGGTGTTGGTGTGTTTTTTTGTTTGCTGTTATTTTGGTATTAGTCGTTAGTTATATTAAAGTTTTATTTTTTAAAAAAAGGAACTACGTATAAAAAAGACATTTCACTTCTTTAAAGTTTACATTTTGTAATTATAAAAATCTTTTGAAACATACCACAAACCAAACACCATACATCATTTTTAAATTATGGTATCTTTAAAATGGTATTATTCATCTAATACTTCTAAGAATTGAACCAAATTGAAAATTTAAACTTTTTGATATCCTAGCATAAATTCCATTTAGTTTTGTTAATATCCGGTCAGTAGAAATGTTTTTTTTTCGAAAAATGGTGTATAAAAACAACATTAAAAATAACCAAACGCTATTATTGTTGGGAATTAATTTTTGGTGTAAAACAATATTTTTTTCTTACTGTGACCTGCTACATCGATTAATATTAACTAAACACCAATAAAAAACTGCACCATGAATTAGTATACTGCACTTTTAAATTTAAAGTATTTTATTTTTTTTAATATTTCCTTATGACAAAAAAATAATGTTTTATTGTTTAATATTTTCTCAAGCAGGACGGTTTTATAAAAATAAAAAAAAATTGTTATGATACTGAAGATTTATTTCTGCTCGTTGTTAATTTTTACCTCTTTTATATGTAAGGAATCTGCGACCGAAATCAAAACGGAAAACGAAGACAAATTAGATCAAGTAAAACTTGAGTATTTGATATTATTTAGTTGGTATAGGGAAAATAAACCCAAAGAAACTTAGACTTAAGCAAATTTCGACCTTTTTAAATTATCGATTTGACCGATCTAAAAGTAAAAAATTTATATACATCAAATAGAACACATAGACCTTATTTTTAAGGTTATTTTTTAGGTTTAAGTCTTCCGTCAGGAGTTATGAGCTCATTTAAAGGTGCGTTGCGGAGTCAAGCTTTTTGTCTTCGATTTTGACAATTTTTAGTGAAAATTTTACTCCTGCTTTCAATAGCTCACAAAAATTTTTTGAACAAAATAACTTCAGTGGTTCAGGAGTAATGACCCCGCCCCAAATTCATAAAATCACTGCCGTCGTTTGGTGTTTTTAACGAAAAAATCGCGGGTTTTTTGGACGGGAAACGCAATATTTCGACAAATACTACACCAATCTTAACGATCGAGGTATTAAATCAGAGTAGAAAATAGCCGCTTTCTATGAATGCATAATTTGTAACGTAAATCTTAATACACATTGAGCAATTTGTCACGTACAGAATTGTCGAAAAATGCCTTTTTGGGGGGTCGAAAAACTCCTGACTCACTTCAGATATTTTGTTGAAAACATTTTTTGGGCTATTGGGGCAGGAGTAAGGTTTTCACAAAAAATATCAAAATCGAAGACAAAAAGTTTGACTCCAAACCGCACCTTTAAGCCAGAAAATTGCCTTTTTTTGTTTGTACAATTTATGTTGTTAAAGAAAATCTGTGATTTAGCTTTTAAACAACTTAAAAATACTTTTTTCGGACTACCCTGATTTTGGCAGCTCTAAATATGGTTGAACATTTTTTCTAGTGACTTTGGATTTCGTATGGGGACCGGTCATAAATGGGCTGAATTTCAATTTAAAAAAAGGAATTCGTCAAAAACATGGAATCAAATAAAATTATGTCAAAATAAAATTAAGCTTGATTTTTCCGTTTTGCTTAGACTTAGCAAACTAATATTAGCAAAACTAAGCTTAAATTAGGTTTTTAAGCCGGTACGGGGTTTTTAGAGCCACAAGTAGGGAACTTGGAGCCATGGAAAATTTTTGGGAACTTAGAGCCACGAGTAATGGGAACTTGGAGCCTTTCGAAAAAGAACGGCTTAGGATTATATTTATGCTTCGCTTAGGCTTAGGAACACATTTTAGCGATTTTTATTTTTGGCTCCAAATTCCCTACTTACGGTTCCAAGTTCTCCAATCATGGCTCCAAGTTCCAGCTCCAAGTTCCCAAGGCTCCATCGACCCTAAATCTTTAAGCCAAATACAAAATTGTTGCTCATGTTTTTAGTGTTCCATATAACCATCAAATTTTTAGATATTTTTTGATTTTTTAAAATTGTAGCAATGTAAAAATATAATTTTTATTTAATTTTGGTATTTAATAAATTTTTTTTCTTAACAGCATTAAAGCCCGTTTTTAGGCTTAAATGGGCTCATAACTCCTTACGAAAGACTTAAAACCAAAAAATAACCTCAAAAATGAGGTCTACGTGTTCGATTTGAGGTTTAAGGATGTTTTATATAGGTATTTTAGTTTTAGATTGCTCAAATCAATAATTAGAACACGTATGGGACTTATACCGTTAAAATTTACCTTTAATTTGTTTTTAGTTTAATTTTAAAATTATTGCTTAGGCTTGCTTAGGATACATGCGTTAGCTGGGAATGGAAATTGATTCTAAAATTGGGCAACTTTAAGTTGCTTTGGCTACAACGACCGACCGTAGTTAAATCGTGATTTGGATTGTGATTTAAATTTAGGATAGCTCATAATTTGTTTGCAACAAAATTACTTACTTTTTTCAACCAGAGCATTTAGATATAACAAAGGTATTTAAATATGAACTGGATCAAAAAAGTGTGATTTCCACATTTATTTTTTGTTTTGTTCGGTTTTTTGTCTAATAAAACCTTAAATGTGGTATAAATCATTTTTTATTAGAGTTTAATATATTTTTCGTAAAAATTATGATTTATTATTATTTTTTTTATTAATGATCAGAAAACCGAAGTAATATATTATGCATACTAAGAACTATGCATAGTCTATGCATAGTTTAATTCTACTGTATCATCATTTCATTTTTCTTTTCTTTTTTTTTCTTTTTCTTCTTTTCTTTTTTTATCAACAACATCAAATTTGCGACTTAATCGCCGCCAACATAAACTATAATTCTGCAAAATATCAACATAGCTATCTGAAATGACTTTAAATGCTCAAAAAGAGCGCTTATTTAAGTCGGTTTTCAAACTTTTCTTGAATGCCTCCCAAAAATCGACAGTTTACCATGTTCCTTAAAACTTTTCATAAAATATTTGAAAAACAGAAAACCTTTAAGTAAATGTGCCTGCCGGAAGTTTACAAAAAGGAATGAATTTTGGTTTTTGAGGATTTTTTTAAATATAAAGTGCATTTTTGGTAATATAACAAAATGTTTCGGCAAAAAAAACAACCAAAAAAAAATTTTTTTGCGAATAAATCTTAAAATTGAAAATTTAGTAAAATATTGGGACATTGCTTACCAGTTTCAGCTTTAAGCGTTTTATACAAAATCTAAAGTTTACCTCGTTTACATAAATTTATGAATAGACGGTTTTATTTTGTTTCTTCGTTCTTGGAGAAAAATTGAATGACATTACACCATTTACTGTGATTTGTACCAGTATAGAAGATGTGGCAACTACAAATATTGCATACAACACCCAAAAACAACACCCAAAAAAATAAAACAACACCCAAAAAAACAAAAATAAAACAAAACCCAAAAAATATGTATAATAATCTTACTTAGTAGCATATATAGAGTGTTTTTTTTAATTTTTAACAATTTATTTGATAGGTAAGTTGTTGTGTTTATGTTTATTGGTAAGGTAAATTTTATAATTTCCAGTTTATATTAGTTTGTTGAATTTCCTGTGTAATTGGTTTTATATTTATTTTCTTTTAGTTGGTTAAGTACTAATCTTAACACTTATTTTTAAATATATATATATATATTTACACAAACATTCTAAGTACAAGGTGGTTGTCACCTTAGTGACGTGTTATAAAAAACTTAACAAAATCTGGCCCAGTTCCTAAGCCCAAAACATTTCTTTTTTGATCATTTTTATGAGATCATATTTTTTCAGGTTAAAATAAAGTTTTTAAATTAGGATGAAATAATAGAGATTGAACTTCCTGAAAAAACAACACCCAAATTTAGTTTCCATGATGCTGTTTCAAACCAAAAGTCAAAACCTGACAAAAAACAGGTAAGATTTGCTATTTTTTTATAAACCTAAAAAATAGTATTAAGAAATTTTTCTAGCTTAGTTCAGTACAATAAACTTACGTTTTGTCAGGAAAATCGTCAATTCTAAAATCCTCTTAGTCATGAGTCTCAAAACGTATAAATTTTTAATGACACAATAGATTAAACTAAATATTTGGTACACGTGTTTGAACGTGGGCTAATTAAATTTTAACAAATATTTTTTTAATTAAAATATAAAACGCATAGCAAAATATTGTTAGATTTTTTGAATACCGAAGTAATAAATTAACTAAATTAAAATTTCATAAGAAAACGTCAAATTACGAAATGAATGATTTTTTCCTAAACGTTATTTTAATATAATTTAGCATGTTACAAATGGCGATAAATATCCTATAATAGATGCAATTTTTTATTAGTTTCTGTCCATAAATATCTAATTTTTGATTTTGAAAAATATCTAAGGTGACACTCTATTTTTAATTATTTCTAAAACATTATTGAAAATAAAAAAATCCTTTTTAAGTTTAATATTGTGAAAAATGCTGTTTTTTATGTTTTTACTTGAATTTGAGTTAAAAGTTTTAAATTCAGTTTATTTTTACAATAACAAAAAAATACTACTTAAATGCAGTGAGAGCACCACAGGGCACAAGCTTCACAGCGCCGCGTCAATCTTTATTGCAAAAGTGGATAAATTATGTAATTCTAAATCTTTTTTTTCTTCCTCTTGTTCTTTTTTTTTATTTTTCCAACACTCATAAATTTTATTCCTTCATAACTACTAATCTAAGATAATAGAACTCGGAATCACTGGATAGCCAAACGACTTACGCAACTTTCTTTTAAACTACTTTTTTAAATTCTATTTTTAGTATCGATTTAGTGATCAAAATAATAAATTCGAAAACTGTAAACAAAATTCTGACCACACAATAAAATCATTCCGGTGGCAATGAAAAAATTTATGTTTCATAAAACAGCAAACAACTCAACAATTTTTTGCGGTTGGTTTTTTTCCACCACCGCTCCAGTACTATATAGCGTGAGGAACAAAAACCAATTAGAAATAATTTTTCTTGAGTTTTTAGATTAGCGTAACATCGTAATGACATGCGTGAGAGCGCCACAAGGCGAAAAACCCTGAACCATAATTAGAAAATATAAATTGCAAGTTATTTATCATTCATTTTTTTTTCTTCTCATTCTTTTTCTGTTGATTGATAATTTTTCCTCATAATATGATGATAGTGATAATGATAATATTGATTGATTCTCTTAAACCTGATTCTCTTAAACACAATTCTCTTAAACCTTTAAATGTCACGTATTAAAAACTTCAGGCAATAATTCACCTATAATTGCGTAATTTCGAATGAAGCTTATATTATTTCTTCTTAATATTATGATTAATCAAACGCTTAACGGGACAGTTTCACTGAGCAAAACCTGTGGTGATGAAGGTACATTAATTTACATAAACTAAAATAAGAAAATTTGGGTAAAATATAAAATAAAAGTTATTACCATCTTTGTATTTTTATTATTTGTTCCGATCTCCAATTTAATATTGAAATAATTAAGTGTAGTATTAATTTATTGCGTTATTATTATGAAACAAAAAGATAGCCTATACTCTACAATACTCTACTAGTAAAATCAAGAATGCTAGTAAAATTTTTTACATAAAAGAATATATCTCGGCAACAGAATGAGTAGACTCATATTGTCATGCGCAGCTAAAACTTTAGTTTATCAGGTTATGTTTTTAAAATCCGATTCAAAAAAAGTAGTGGACTAGCCTTAAAAAGTGCTCTAATTCCATAAACCATCAACCTTTGGCACGCAAAATCAAAATATGCACTGTTGCTGACAAAAGTTTTTTAGTATACTTATGTATAGGGATCGACCGGGGCCCCGGCACGGCCCCGGCCCCGGCTCCGGCTTGCCCCGGCACTTTTTTTCCACCCCGGCCCCGGCCCCGGCCCCGGCCCCGGCCCCGGCAAACGCAATTCTTTCTACCCCGGCCCCGGCCCCGGCCCCGGAAATTTAGCTGTCAAATGAGCCGGGGCGAACCGGGGTAAGGACCCCTAAGAATGCAAATTTTAAAGCGCTTTTAAACATTTTTGAGAGTGAAATATTATACAAGATTTTATCTACAAAGCTAATTTAGTTGTTTTAAAATTAGGATATTTATTGTTTATTATGCTATGTTAAGATTTTCTTTTATTTATTTATCTTCTTCTTTTATCTATTATTTATAAAGCCTCTTTATTTTATTAAAATTCCTTATTTTAATCACGAATCTTTATTCTAAAAATTTAAAAATTTTTTGAGTATTAAAAACCGTTTGTCGATTTTATTTACAAGATGAGAGTTTAACAGTAGATATCTATGGTTGAAATATATCTGGTTGACCTCTAGTAAGTTTGTATAGGAGACGTAAACGGACAATAAATTTTGCGGTTATAAAATTTTTTTAAAATAAACGAATTGAAACGCATGTTTTTTTAATTCCTGTTTTTCAAAAAATATACATAAATTAGTCAACTTTCACGCTTTAAAAAATTGTATTTTTGTTCCAAATTGTGTAATTTGTTAAATAATTGTTAAAATATGGTATTTAATCTTAAATATAAAACCGTTTTTACTGAAAGTTTTAAATGATTTTAATGTTAAATATAGTCGATTCAATACTGCAAATCATCGCGGTCAGCCAGGTTTTATTTGCCTCAATAATCACAATTTTTGCATATATTGGAGTTATTTTAATATCACTGCTTATATCAAAAATATATAAAACAAGAGGATTTTCGGCTAGACAAGGAATTTTTTACCTAAATTTTACAAGAAATGTTGCACTTGTGATTTTTCACGCGCAAGCTAGTTTCTGTGCACTCAATAAAACTTTTCTCGCACAGCGATATTTCGAAACTCGCTTTTACACCGAAAAACTCGTTTTTTTCTAAGACTATTTTACTAAATAGTTTTGTGCAAAAAATTAGCAGAATTTGATGATTAAATTCGATTATTTAAATTCGATCATGTGTGATTAGAACGGTTTATTGTACAACTGGACATATTTACTTGAATTATATATTCTTGCGTTTATTTTTAGGTGCATATTTGAAATTGTTTTTAAATTTTGTTACGTTAAAAAAATTCAAGCTGATGTCTAGTCGTTTATTTTAGAATTTTTAAGTTTATTGTATATCTACACTATAGTATTCATAAATTTAAAAAAAACCTGCGGAGTCAGTCCAGTTTTTTTAAATCCAATATTTTGTATCCACCCAAAAGACACCAAACGTAAATTTTTAAAACAAAAAAATTATATTTAAGGTCTCTCCGGACAGTTTTTATTGCAGAGCGTTCAGTAGTAAACCAATTGCAATAAAGAGCAAAAATTACCCATTTTTATTTACACACAATTTACTTTTGAATTATTATACTTATAGAGTATTATAATATTTTAAGATATTCAAATGACGAAAATTTGACTAATTGGCAAAAAGCAGGCAACAAATCCTGATTACAATAATGATATTTTTTGAATTTATGTTAAATGAATTTTTAAAATTGTAAAAAATAAAAAAAAACATTATTAAAATAAAGAAAAAATTGTGGCCAAATATGTTTTGTTGTTGAGTTTGCCAGTTTCCAGGGTTTCCATCAACCCTGGTGTGGTCCGTCCGGCACGCCTCTCGCCTTGCTCACCCCCTCTTCCCACTCCCGGAGGAGCTCAGCAACCGCTACGGGGTTTGCCCAAAGGTCCTCTGGTCCCAGTGTCGTATTGATGTGTGTGCATGTAAAAAGGTGTTGTGTTGTGTGTGTTTGTGTTTTGCATAGCGGGCAGTTTGGTGATGTGTGTTGTGTTGGATTGATTTTGTGTAGGTAGGAGTAGAGGAAAGGAGATTTCCCTGCCCTGAGTTGGGCGAGGGTTCTCCTGACCCCGCGAGGAAGATTTTCTTCCTCGTTGCTTATTGCTGGTGCTTTTGTTTGAAGTATTGGGTTTATTGGAGTGTTATTTATGTGGTTTGTGACTGTGTTTGTGTGGATTTGTTGTTTTAGTGCTTTGTAAGTTTTGTTGTGTATGTCTGTAGGTATGTTTGTTGTGTAGTTGTTGTTGTGAAATATTGTTTGCTTTTTGAGCCTGCTGGGTGCAGGTTGTTGTGTTAAATAATTAAGTGGGTTGTTTGTGTACATGGCCGCCAATTTTGCTTGTTTTGCGTGGAGTTGGATGTGTGTTGCTATTGGGAGGACTTTAGCCTCTGTGTGTATGATGTGTGTGTTTGTGTCTGTGGTGTGCCCTGTTGCGACCCTGAGAGCTGTGTTTTGTATTGTTTGTAGTTTGCTGATTTGTGTGTGTGATGTAGTGGGGCCCCAGACTGTGCTGGCATACTCGATTATTGGTCGAGTGATTGCCTTGTATGTGTGTATGAGTGTTTCTTTTGGTTTACCCCACGTTGTTGCTGTGAGTGCGTTTATGATTTTGAGTGTTTTGCGTGCTTTGCTGTGTGTGTTTGCGATGTGTGTGTTGAATGTAAGCTTGGGGTCGAATGTGAGCCCCAAGATTTTTGGGTTTTTGGTTGTAATGAGTGTTGTGTTGTTTATTTGTAGTGATAATTGTGTGTTGTACTCTGCAGGGTCTGGTGTGAATAGTGTGGATGTTGTTTTGCTTGCATTTAATGTTAGTTGGTTGTTGTCTGTCCATGCTTGTATTGCGTGTAGGTATGGTTGTATTTGTTGTTGAGCTATGTGGTGGTTTGGGTGTGATGCATATATTGTGATGTCGTCTGCATATGTTATGATGTGTACGTTTGGTGGTGGTGTTGGTATGTCTGCGGTGTAGATGTTGAATAATGTGGGTGATAGACAGGATCCTTGTGGGACTCCTGTTTTGATGAGTTTTTGTTTTGATTTGTGGTTGTTGTATGTGGTGTATGCTTTGCGGCCTTTGATGTAGTTGTTTATGAATTTTGTGATTGTTGTTGGTACTTGTGTTTGTGCGAGTTTGTGTATGAGTGTGTGGTGATTGACAGTGTCGAAAGCTTTGGACATGTCCAGAGCTACGACAACTGTGCGGTGTGGTGGTTTTGGTTTGTTAAAACCTGCTGCTATGTGAGTGTAAAGTGTTTGTAATGCTGTGTAAGTGGAGTATTGTTTTTTGAAGCCGTGTTGGTGTGTAATGTTTGGAATGTTGCTTGTGATGTATGGATGTATGATTTTTTCGCAAGTTTTTGCGAGTGCGGATATGAGTGAGATGGGCCTGAATGATTGGCTGTTGTTGATGTTTTTGTTTGGTTTTGGGATTGGGATGTAGTTGGAAAGTTTCCAACTGTGTGGTATTGTGTTTGTGTTTATGATGTTGGTGTAGAGTTTTGTGATGTATTGTAGTGCTTTGTTGCCTAGATGTTTAAGGTGTTGTATGTTTGTGTTGTCAGGCCCAACTGAATTGTTTGTTTTGCTGTGTTGTATTGCTGTGATTGTTTGCTGTACTGTTAGTGTGATGGGTGTGGATTTTAGTTGTTTAATTGCGCGTGTGATTTTGCGGTATGTTTTGTTTGTTTTGTGGGTTGTGGATTGTGTAAACTGTTTGTTGAAATGTTTTGCTATGCTGTGTGGGCGAGTGATTGTTTTTGTGTTGAATGTGATTGCCCTGTTTTTGTCTGTACGTTGTTTTTTGTTGTTGAGTTGTGCTATTGTGTTGTATAGTTTGTATGAGTTGTGTTTGTGAGTAAAGTGTTTTGTGATGTGTTGTTGCCAGATGTTTGCTTTATGTTCTGCTATTTGTTTTTGTATTTGTTTGTTTAGTTGTTGTATGTTTGGATGTTTGGAGTTTGTTTGTCTGAGTGCGTTGCGTTTTTGTGTGAGTTGTAGAATATGTTGTGGTAGTGGCCTGTTTGTGTGCTTAATGTGACCTTTGGGAATATATGCTTTGTCTGCTTGAATAATGAGTTTTGTGAATGCTTTGTTTGCTTGATGTATGTTTGTGGTGGGTGGGAGTGTTTGAATGTTGTCTTCTATATATGTGGTGAAAGCTTGCCAGTTTGCTTTTTTGTAATTTGTGAATGTTGTTTTGGTGTGATGTTGTTTTGGTGTGTGCATGTTTAGTGTTGTGAGTATTGGTAGGTGGTCTGAATTGAGTGCATGTAGTGTTTGCCATGAGTGGGTGTTGTTGATGTTTGTTGAGATTGTTGTGATGTCTGGAGATGTTTGTTGCTGGTTTGTTGCTATTGGCTTGCGTGTTGGTGTGTTTGTGTTGAGTATTGTGTGTTTAGAGTTTAAGATGATGTCCGCTACTGCTTCCCCTCTTCGATCTTCTATGGGAGAAAACCATAGAGGGGAGTGAGCGTTTATGTCGCCTGTGATGATTGTGTTGTCTTGCTGAGTGAGTTGGTGTATGATATGAGTTGTGTCTGCTATTTGGTTGTTTTCTGTTGTTGCTGATTGAGTGTCCCTTGGAGGGATGTAGATGTTTGCAATGTCTATGTGTTGCTTTTGTGTTTTGTGTATGCGTGTTATGAGTAGCTCTGCAGTGTTGTGTGTTTGTTGTGGAGTTTGAGTAGAATTGAGTTGGGAGAAGACAATGTCTTTGTGTATGTATGTGAGTAGTCCTCCCCCGGTTTTGCCTTGTCTGTCTTGTCTGCATGCGGTGTAGTCTTGTAGTTTTGGTGTATTTGTTTGCGATGTTTTGAGTTTTGTTTCTTGTACTGTTATGATGTCTGCTTGAGTTTTGTTGGCGAGCATTTGTAGCTCTGTGATGCTTGTGTTAATGCCGTTAATGTTTATTTGTAGTATTTTTAGTTTTGATTTGGAGTGTTGTGCGTTAGTGTTGTTATGTGTTTGTTGTGTTGTGGTGTTGGTTGTGTGTGCTTGTTGGTTGTTATTTGTGTTGTGTTGTTGTGTTTTGGTGTTTGTTTGTTGTTTTGTTTTAATGATTGCTGTTTTTTGTGTTTGGTGTAAAGTGTGTAATTGGCAAGACCATGTTGGTTGTTGTTTGTATTGTTTAGGTGTGGTTTGCCCGCATTTTGCATGAACCCAGTGTGGTGTGTGTTTGTTTTTGCATTGTATTAGTGTTTGTTTGTTAGTAATGTTTGTATTGCAAATTTTACATGTGCCGTATGTTATTGTGACCCTGGGACCAGGGTTTGTTTCGACGTCCCCCGCGCGCAGTATTTGAAGCTCCAGCCAGAGCGCGGGTTTCGGATTGGAGCTTGGCAAAAAGGTGCCAGAGTTGACTGGATTTCGGTTTGGTCCAGATTTGAAGGCGATGCGTTGATAGGTGTTGTTTCGCTTCGCTTTGCATTCCCACCTCGTGCAGGCCTGGATACTGGGAACATATTGTTTTTTTTTTTTTGGGGTGGGCCCGCCCCCCCCCCAAAAAAAAAGGGGCCGCCCCCCTCCCCCCCTCCCGTGGGGTGGTGGTCTAAAAGGGATTTTTAAACCCCCCTTTTGAAAAAAATTGATAAAACCACGACCACGAAGAACTTTTTGTTAAAAAATACAAAAGATGTTATGGCCTTCCAAAAATTATAAATTTCAATAGAAATATACTATCTGGAGCTTTAAATTTTACCAAATTAAATTAAATCGAAGTTTTAACGAAATTTTGAAAAAATTAACCCCCATTTTTCACGGAAAATTCTTTATAAAACCATAAATACAACAATATTCAGTTTAATTTTTACGTACGTAAAAGAGAATTTTTTTAAATAAATAGTGTGCCTTAAATATTTTTAAGGGTTTTAAAAAAATTTCATTGCAATTTGATTTTTAATATCAATTATTTCAATTACTTACAATAATATAATGAATGTTCACTTTATAATCGTGATATTCCTGCCTTTTTAACACTCATATAAATTTTTTAGTGAAATATTACTGTATTTCACGAGATCTGGTATGCCAAAAATGGCGATTTTCCATACTTAAGAAAACTGTCCGGAGAGACCTTAACGAACTGTTTATATTTAATTTGAAAAAAAGTTTTCACATAATGCTGAATAAAAATAATACTAATTTTTAAATAAACTATTTTGCTTGGAACTAGCACTCTTGTGCGAGTTTAATACTGAGAACCCGCCATTCTCTGTTATTTTTGGGTGCACCAATTTTTAACAGTGTTAGCGTTTTGCAGTAGTGGTATATGCACAGAAAGACGCGTACGTTTCAAATGTTGCATTTTTTTTGTATAACTTTATTCAAAAACCTAGTGTATAATCAAAAATTTTCTTAGGTTATATTATGTTTTTGATAAATCTCGAAAAATTATAAAAAGTAGTGCAAAATCACAAAAATAATTACATTGAAAAAGTTTACGTGACGTTAATTTTATAATTTTTGGCTAAAATTAAATAATTTGATTAAAATCATTAAAACAATCAGCTTGAAACAGCTAGAAAGCAAATAGTCTCATGTACTCGCAATATAATATTTTACTTTTTACAACTTAAAAAGAGTGTTTTTTTTAATTTACAAAAATTGACAATAAAATTTTAAAAATTCTCTTATATTTTAAAATAAAAAGGTGCTTTTTAACCCTTTTTATATGTTTAAACTAAAAAATCTTGAATAGTGGTGTGTAAATGAAATTCGAGTAAAAGTTCTTCTTTAAAATAACATTCAAGACTAGTATTCTTAACTTTTACGGTTAAATTTCGCTAATTAGGTACCAACATATTTAATTAAAAATATTTTGATATGAAGTGATTTTGTTATTGTGAAATAGTTTCGTTACTTGTACTCAGTTTTGATTTTAGTTTCTTTACCACGTTTTGCTTTACTGATCAAAACATACTCCTTGTAAGTACTTTAACTCCTCCTCTATTTTTAAGCCATTGTTTAAAACTAACATAAATGGTTTGTTCTATTTGTAAAGCATTTTTGAAAAGTAACATAAATGGTTTGCGATTAAGTATAATATTGCTTTAAACAAGAACATACTGCTAATAATTATGTGAAAATGTACATATATTATGTAAATAAAATAATAATTTAGGTTTAAAAAAATTGAAATATGAAAATAAAAATTTTGTTCTGCTTAGAAAAAAACTTTTGTGTAATAAAAAAAAAATTTCTTTTACTCACAAAGTGCTTAAATTCTGAAATGTGACTATTCATTACATAAACCAAATAATTAACAATAAAAATTTTGATTTTTATTTGAAAAAAATGACCAAAATTACAAATTCTGCTAAATTTTTCGCCTGCCCCGGCCCCGGCCCCGGCCCCGGCCGGGGCAAAATTTTCTACCCCGGCCCCGGCCCCGGCCCCGGCATCAGCAAAAATTCTGCCCCGGTCGATCACTACTTATGTAGTACAAGTGGGAATTTAACCAAATTTTAAAATTAAGCTTTTTGCATCCTTTATGCTAAATATTAGTAAACTATCCGTCATTATTTTATATGACTGCGAATTTGTCTCTTTAATTTTAAGTAGAATGCACGTCGTTTAGATTTCAAGTGTTTTTAAATCCTTACGGTTAAATTTTGTTTCCGGACTCCAACACTAAAAAAAATTAAATTACAAAATGGCGACTTTAAAAAAAAACGATTGGCCAATACTTTGCTTAAGTTTGTAAAAAACACTTTGCCATTATTTTGCTTAAATCTTAAATAAATTTGATTAATCACATAATATACTAACAGAAAAAACTAAATAAACTAAAAATAAAATTTATAGTCAAAGCGCAATGTCAAAAAAATAGAGGACCAAAAATTGCTAAAGCAAACAATGGACAGCAGTTTACCAAGAGTGTGGCCCCCTTGGACGGAAGCTGAAACAAGTTTGTTACGACAGTTCCTATAAAATAAAAGCGACTGTGACTTTTTTAGATTTTATTAGAACCTTGCATAGCCAGAATGATTCGCAATCCGGGGTATTTTATAATGACTCACTGATTTTGCCTTTGTAACAACGCTGTATTTTTGATATAAAATTCGCCAAAATCGTTATAAAATACACGTGATTGTGACTTATTCTATAGTTATACAAGGTGCTGTTTCAAATCTAAAGGATCACAGTTACGTACGTGTTATACAAATTGTGACTCATATCTGATAGTAACGATGAAATGCTCCAACACAATCTGGTACCCAACGTGATAAACAATAAAACCCATTTTCGTTTGTTTGACTATTGTTTTAAATTAATAATTGGCGATGTAGAAGCTCGAGCAATAATAATAATAATAATAATAATAATAATAATAATAATAATAATAATAATAATAATAATAATAATTTTTTTTTTTTTTTTTTTTTTTTTTTTTTTTTTTTTTATTTTTTTTTTTTTTTTTATTATTATTATTATTATTATTATTATTATTATATTATTATTATTATTATTATTATTATTATTATTATTATTATTATTATTATTATTATTATTATTATTATTATTATTATTATTATTATTATTATTATTATTATTATTATTATTATTATTATTATTATTATTATTATTATTATTATTATTATTATTATTATTATTATTATTATTATTATTATTATTATTATTATTATTATTATTATTATTATTATTATTGTTGTTTATTTTCTCGCTGCATTTTTATAAAGTATTATTTTCCAAGAATAGAAAAACCAAAACAATTTTAATTCCAATTAACTGCAGAAAAATACATCAGGAAAAATGATATATAAATAAATATTGCGTAAATAGCTAAATTTGTTAATTTTCAGATATAACGGAAAGAGGCTGGAACTTGCTGGACAAGAAAGTTCGGGAATATATAAAATGGGGTTTTACTATTTCTTTTTTGCATCCAACCTGCCTTTCACATTATAACAATTTTGATTCTTACCAGGCAAGTCTTCTTTGTAAATTATTTATATCTGGCTGAAAATCTTTTTTTTTTTGTAATTTATTCCTGCGTTTTAACTTTTTTATTACTAAAATTTTTTGTATAATGATTTTAACATTAAACCGTATTAAAAAAGGTGGAGTGGGATCGAGCCCGGTGTATATGGGTTACTACTTTTTTTAATAACATGAACATTGTTGTAAAAAGTAATTTTTATTTTTCCCATCACCAAATTATTTTGGTTTTTGTTTTTGAAATTGCTTTTATTTTTATTTACCTATTTTTTGGAAATCAATATTTTTTGTAGATCAATCACTAATCATACTAAAACAGCAGACATATAAGTGTTAAACTTACTTTGGAGGTTGACAGACATTTTTTTTTAACGCATTGCCATATAAGCATTACTATAAAACTTAATAATATGATTATATATTTTTGGTATAAGTTTGACGGCAATCATTTATAGGGAAATTATTTTTTTAGGTGATTCCCGTGTATTTTTGGCCGGGAAAAATATTAGAACTGCGCTGCAAAATTTGTTTGCCAAGATACAACTCTAACGGTAAACCGAAATATTGGAAAATTTTACCCGGGGGACAAATGATACTGGCATTAAATACAACGGTAAAAAATGTGTATTTTTTTATTTTAGAACTTTTAAATTTTGGTATTCTTAAAGTTCTTTTCGTTGGTAAATAGCGTGCTACTTTTTTTAAAAATGAAACGAATGCAAAAGTACATTGAAACGTATTTTATACTAGGGATTTTACCACTTCCAATTCCAATTACAACTATAATGCTGCAGTATTTTGCCTTTTATGCTGGAGTCAGCGATGGTTGATTTTTGTATCATAGGGGTATAAAATAAGTCATTTTTAAGGCTAAAAGTACGCAGACAGACATTTATATCTGATTGTAGTAATGTTTTAAAAAAAATGATTATGCATGTCTGGTAAAGCCAAACTTTTAGAGAGTTTATTGAAACCCCAACGTTTTGACACTAGTAAAACACAGGTTTTGGTCAAGAAAATTTGAGAAGTAGTGGGTAAAAACTCATAGATAAAAAGAAAAAAAATCAAACAAATATGAGAGAAACCAAACGAATTAAAACAAACCAAACTATTAATCACACAAATTTATAGATACTACAATAATGTGAACGTATTTTTCAAGGTGACAAACGGCAAAACTTCACGAGCAAAAAAAACCTTATTTAGAAAACAAAAAAATCTTCGTGTTTTAGTTATGGTGACGCCGACGCGTCTATCATAAGTTTTAAAAAAATCTAGTGTTAAAAAAATATAATTTTTAGTTCCGTCGAGATACAATTAGTAAGGACACAAAATGGATGGGACTCGGAAAGTTTGAAAAGAAAATTTGGGAGTCTTATAAAACTAGTAAAGAAGGAAATTTTATACCCTATCACATTAAAGGCACAAAAGTAAGTTAAATATATTTTTAACCATGAATAAAACATAACAAACCTAATTTTGATCATTAATTTTGCTTTGGGTTTACGCAACATAATGTGTTAAACTTAACACAAAAATGTTTAAACTGAGTATTTATAAATTAAAGTAACCAGTATTGTTAGGCCTGTTTCATACTTCGTCCAAAATTCTCAAATGGAGTTTTTAAGCGTCGTCCCTACTTCTTCAAAGCACAAAATCCAAAAGACAATTTTTGACAAGCTCAAAGTTGTTCTTTGGAAAATCGGTATTTATCTTTTCGACAATCAAAAATTGTCCAAAAGACAACCCTTTGAAATAGTCAAATAGGACATTTTTTAATTGTCCAAAGGACAACCTTTGGCTTCCCCAAAATTTATTTGGACTAAGTATAAACATGTTTAAAATTTTCGTTGAATTTCGTCTCTTTGGATTTTTCCCTTTGGATTTTATTTTATTTTTTTTTTTGCTTTATCCTTTTGACACGGCCGATGGAATTATGAACCGGCCTTTAATAATGAAATCGGTGAGTATAAGGTGGAATAATATTTATTTAAAATTTATTTTATATTATTTTCCTTCGTTTTAGACCATATGGCCTGTTTATTAATTTAGTCTGGGTAAAAAAACAATAATTTTTTTACAAAAAAACCGTGGTCGCTTAGAGGTATTCACACGGGAAGTATATTAAACCATAGTTTGCATTTTTTTTAACTGAAATGACAAAAAATTCATTTTTATAACTGCATAAGGCCAAAAATTCCGAAATGCAAATAAAATCATCTGGTTCTTAAAAGAAAAAAAAATTATTAGTAAGAGGTTAAAAACGTTGCTGTTTGCTTAATAAACAAATATCTTAAAATATCCTGTATCGACCTTAAATCGCTTAGTGCAGCTGCTCACTGAAAAAAATTATACCAATTATAATGTTTTCTATTCGGTGAACTAATTACCCAACCTAATTAAATTTTTTTTCGATGAATAACATAACGAACAAAAAAATCTCGACCCCTTCTCTTCAAAATTGCTTAAATACTTTTTAAATATTGCAAAAGCAAAAGCAGTTTTTGGGGATTTTTAGTTTTTTGCCGCTTCGTAGGTACGGCGCTGCTGGCGCGCTTGTTTTCCAGTTTTTTAATGTTTCAATTACAAAAAAAGCTTAATTTAAAACTTATTACCTCAAATTAATCTCAGAATAGTGTTTAAGCCAACAATGCGCATTAGTAGTTTGTTTCCATTTAAAGACAGAATTCCATATGTTCTGCGATCTGGTGTTATATATTCATTCACATGTCCTACCTGTTTGGTACGGTACTACGGCCAAACTAGCCGTCACCTAGGCACCATAATTGCTGAACATATAAGAATCTCGTCAAAAACTGGAAAACGACTTACTAGCACGGGTTGTTCAGCTATTTACGACCATATTTTGTCTTGTAACCTTAATACAATTCCAAGTGCTAAAAATTTCTGTGTTCTTTCTAGTGATTATAATAATTTTAATTTAAAAATTAAGGAAAGCTTATGCATAAATCAAGATAATCCCGAATTAAATGATAAAAATTCTTCTATTCCTCTCGAATGTTTTAAAAACCGCACACAACCGCGTCTTGTAGACTGCCCGACGGTCGGTGGCAAACGTAAAACAACTTTGTATGACTTCCTAATGTGTAACTTTTGTTTGCTCTTTTACCTTGTAACCAGTGTATTCTCTTATCCACCTACCCATGTTTCTACATTTTTCCAAAAGTTTTTCTGTCTCGTTTTTAAATAATATACTGTTTTATTTAAAACACCAATTGTTATATTTAACTCTTTTCTAAACAATATCATAATTTTACTATTTTATACCTAAAATTTATTTGTATTGTTTTATTCGTAAAAAAATCTTACCTTAAATTATTGTTTAAAACTTTTACATAATTTCAATGCTTTTCAGCTAATATTCTCTTTTTAAATTTTATACGTATATATTTATATATATATATTTTTAAATTTTACACCCACAAAAAATTTTTAAACCTATATTTAGTTACATTTTAAATTATTTCCTTTTTTTCATTTTTCAAGTATCTCCAATCTTTATTCACGTCTTATTTATTTAGTGCCATTGCAATATTTGTATAAAAAAGGTTTACTGACATGTCTTTCATATTTTAGTTGATTGAAAATGACAAACAGTTTTTGTTGAAACGTCTCAATTTTATCATGGTTTTAAACAGAATAAAAGTTTTATCCTTTACTTTTGTCTTCGTCTTAATTTAAAAGTTTGGAATGGATTTTTAAAATTAATTTTTAAGTTTTGAATAGTTTTACAAGCAAAACATTAAAGAAAAACTATGTAGGTTTAAAATTAGTTTAAAAGCACAAATTTCATCTCTATTTTTACTTATTCAATATCACTGTTCAGGATAATACTATTTTAGTGGTGATTTTAAACTATGGTGACGTTTAATTAAAAAACAAAAATTTATTTAGCACAAACTGATATATTACAGCACTTCAACGTAGTGAAACATATCATCGTGTAGCAATTTTTATGAAGTATAGGTTTAAACTTCAGAAACTAAATAAGCTAAGATTTTTTCAAATTTTATTTTTTTCTTTTTGTACCCTCTCTCGTACAGTAAAAGACGCTTATTCCGAACTAGTCTATAGCCATCAAAATTTTTTGGGAACTTGGAGCCACGAGCAACACAAAAACTTGAAGCCTTCTAGAAAAACTTGGTTTGGGCTTAGATTTAGGCTTCGCTTAGGCTTAGGCAAGAATGCATAAAAGTAGAGAATGTCCTACTGTGTGTTAGACAATTTGATAATCTAAATCGTCGTTACTACGGCAAAATGAGCCACAGTCATTATAAAATACTCTTGAATGTGACTCATTCTGTAGTTAATAGGGTCCTTTTCTAAATTTTAAATGCGTAAATCCAGTCAATTATATTTATACGAACTGTGGCTCATTTTGCCGTAGTTACAACGAGAGAATAGAATACGTAAAGTCAAAACCCCAGTTTAATATGACTTGAAATAAAATATTTTATCTCTTGGTTTATTTGTCGTTTCATCGATTTTTTAAACTCGCTTTATTTTTTAATTATCTTGTTTTTTTACTTGTGATGCCTTTTTTTAATTTCCTCCGCTGACTGATTAGATATAAATGTACTATGTATGGCTTTGCTTGAAAATACACAACATCCTATTGTTTTATTATTGAATCTGTCCAACCAAGTTTTAAGACTAGAATTTTTACCAGCACATGGTTTTGAATAGCTCTTTATTTACAATTCACATTTTTTAGACATTCATGAAACTGTGTCCAAATTTTTTATAAATTATATTGAATTTATTTTTAGTGTAATAATTAAGTATTAAGTAAATTTGAAAAAAATTAACTGCGCAAAAAATTAGTTGTACACTCGTAGCGCTAATTTATTTTGAAAATATCCTAAATATTAATATTTCCAAGTATTTGGGTTTTTTAATTTTTTTGCAAAAAATGTTTACCGTGTGTTGTGTCGTGTTTTGTGATTGGCTGAAAGAATTAACCATATTACTAGCTAATATTATATAATATTGGTAACATATAAAATTTCAGATTTTTATTATAAAATATGTAATATTTTGTATTTAATTTATTGCACTGGTTTGTTTTTTTTCTTGAAAATTTAAATCGTGATAAAAATAATAATTGCTAAAATAACTTTTTACCGTAATGTGTTTTACACAATTATCCATGAATGAGAAGGCTATAATATACCACCCCAAAAAAGCAATGACAAATCATAACCACGGGCACATACTATATGCAATGTGCCCAAAAAAAATTCAAACGTTAAATTTTTCCTGAGTTAATAGTAATTTTTTTGATTAATCAAAAGGAACTTATACTTTTTATGGGTCAGAATTATAAGAAATATTCGCCAAAACAAAAAAACCCTTAAAGTGAACCCAAAATCATTTTTTTGCTTTTTCTTTTTAAAATTTTTAACAAAAGAATGAATCAGATTTATATTTTCTACCAGAAAACGACAAAAACAAACCCCTATGGAATAAAATAAAATATGAAAATAATAATGATTTAAAAAATACATGTACACTAAAAAACTTTTGTAATTGGGCCAAAATGTGGCAACTAAAAATCGCATTGGAAACGTGTAATACTTTTTCGCTTGGCAATAATTTAGCACCAAATTATCAGTATTCTTTAAATTATAACGATATAAATATTAAATATTTGACAATCCTAAGGATAAGAGTCAAAATTACATACTTAATGCTTTAAAAGCTATTTTCCAATCAAATGGTAATTCTC
>JASAMX010009932.1:0-18771 GCA_030248175.1 Microlaimidae sp. YZB2_3 | reverse complement strand
AATAACGTATTATTTAATATTGTTTTAGCAGTAACATTATGTTTTCTAAAAATTACGTTGGCTGAGCCATAAATCACAAGGAAGGGGAGGGGAGAGGCAGGGGTCAGCCCAGCCCAAACTTTACATTTTATAAAAGGCTATAAAAAATTCTCTTTGTGTTGACTGTGTAGTATTTGTTTAATTAGTATTTAGTACCTATCTAGAAATATATAATTTTATATAGCAAAAATTAGGGTAACTGACTTAATTTCGGTCACGCCTTAATTTCGGCCACCAATTTAGGGTGTTAGAAAATTGGCTTATTTTTAAAACACAAAAGAACTAGCACAAAAGTAACTGGATTAATGTTGAATAAAGTGTTTTTACAAAATTTTTTTATTTTTATATTCTACATTATCAACATTTTCACACAAAAAGTGAATTTTTTATGATTTTCTTAATTTTTGCTTTGTGTTTAAACTGCATCAAATTTAGAACGAAGCAATATATAACCTTAAAATATCTTCTATTTAAGGCTCAAATTTGTTAATTTTCATGTTTTGATATTTTCTTCAAAATTATTTTGCAATGCGTTTAACTAACTGCGCATTTTAAGATTCCGTTAATTTCGGCCACCTTAAAATTTAGGTGAAAGAACCTGCCGTTTTTTGCTGTTTTTAAATATCATTGCACTACCGTATTTATAAAGATTTTTTTTCCTCGTTTGACTTTGTTTTGACGTTCTTTGGGCCAAAAATAAAAATGAACAAAAAATACAAGTTATCAAAACTTGTTTTTTTAAGGTTTTGACATAATTATTTAAAGTCTTGCTAATAACTATTAAAGTTCGCAAACGGGAAAAATTAAGTTATATGTACCAAGAACAATACCTAAGGGTAAATTTGCAACCTTTAGAAATTTTTATTGTTCGTTTAAGCAATAGTTATGGCCAGTTTTTTGTAGGTGGCCGAAATAAATGGCACGCGCCTTAACTTCGGCCACTTTAAAAAAAAAAGTTTAAACCTTCACTGATTTTTAAGTGTAACAGAAATATTCAAATTTTGCACTGGAATAACAAATATAGCTATTGTTTGATTTTTAGGCCAAATTTTGGCTTGATTGAAAAAGCCAGTAAAAACTTATTCAAAAAAATAAAAAAAGGTGGCCGAAATTAAGTCAGTTACCCTAAGTCCAAAATGAAAAAAAAATATTAGAAAACATTTTGGCACCTCATATGGCCATTTTCCTAAAACTATGTAACAAAATGAGCGAAGCGGTAATAAGTGGCAAGTAACTTGCTTAAAGCCGAAATTTTACCAATCGTGACTCAAAATGGGGATATAGTGACCCTTTAGACCCCTTCGCTTCTGGCTACACCCATGCTAGAAGTTAAACCAGGTAAGCAACCGCCTAGAATTTTTAGTGTACCAATATCTAAAAATTGACACCGAGGTTCAAGGTGAACAAAACAGGAATGCTTTAGAATTCATTGATATAATTAATTTGACTAGGTAAATGTATAATTTTTTATCTGTATCTTATATTGTATATTTTTTAAGGGTTTGTTATATAAAAGGAGAGAAGTAAAACTGAAAAATCAGCAATATGCTAGTTTCTGGAGACTTCAACCAGCTAGATCCGAAGGCGGTGGATTCGTTATCTTCATACGACAATTGCAAGCGTCAAAAGTGGTAATTTTATTTTAAATTCAAAATGTTCTAATTTTTGTTTTCATACCTTGTTTATAGGATTTGTAGGATTTATAAGTGTATTTTTGCAGTTTTTAGCTTTGTTTTATAAATCGAACTTGTTAAAAATCAGGGACGTATCCGGGGGATGCCCCTCCCGAAAGGGTCGCACGGGAGGAAAAATAAGGATGGTAGTTGGGGAGGGGGCAGCCGCCCCGCCCCCAAATGGTCGCCAGATAGTAAAATTTGGGGGTTTTCAGAGGCAAAAAATTCAAAATTTTCTAGCGCCTCGCTGATCACTCGGCGCCCACCTCTAAAATTGTTTTGGTTCCACAATTAAGCCCCAAAAAGCAAAAAAAAATTTTCGCTTGGCTCAGCGGTCAAGTTCCATACTACATGTGTATGCATATTTCTTGCCATATTTTGCTTAATGTTATTTAAAAAAGTACAATAATTTTAATAAACAAGCAAAACATTAATGTTATTAAAAAAAGTACAATAATTTTAATAAACAAGCAAGACAATCAAGCAAAACAAACAATCATATTTGGTTGATTTGTGTATACCTTCCCCTTCTTAAAATTTCCAGCCGCCTACAACAATCGCTTGGTATTTTTTTTCATGTAGGTACCCTAAAAAACATGGAGATGTTGCTCATCTGATGTGGTTCCTTTACGTTGTGGGTGTAGCCAGGGGATCTTAAAAGTCTCTAAATCCATTTTTGTAAAATCCAGGCTCTGCCAATGTCTGCAAATTAATTTTTAACTAAAAACATGTTTTTATTGCTAAAAACATTAGATAATACGTTATTAAACCTAAAACAATGTATTATACAACTTTATCTATGTTTATCCGTGCTCCTTCTTCTTCTTCTGTTTGCTCTTGTGGCAGAGAATGTTGCTTCCGTAAAGTCTATTATTCGCTGTTCCTTTGGCTGCTAGGAAAATGTTCCAATTATCCTTCTGATCCATGATCTTCATTAGGAGCGGCAGAACTGCGACAGACTTGTCAGCAATCGTGATGCAGGGACTTCCGTCACGCTTTTCTCCTAGCCGTTTAACGACGACATCATCAAAAGATAATGCTGGCTGCAGGCATCTCGCGTAGAAAAAATTTACAGAAAAACTGCCACAAGTTCCTCTGTAACCCTCCTCCTTTATCCTGGCTTGGGACAGGCACTGTATAAACAGTAGCTCCTCCCTCCTCCCCCCTACAAAAAAAAATTTCGAGAGGGGGTTCCCCCCGCCCCCCCCTCCCGAATTTTTTTTGTACTGAAATTTGCCCCCCCCCCCACCAAAATAAAACCCTGCGTACGTCCCTGTTAAAAATTACAATTCAACCAGATTGTTGATTTTTTAAAACACATTCCTAAATAATTTTTCCCTGAAATTAATAATCCCACATTTTAAATCTTTTGAGGGTCTGCATTTATTGCCAAAAGTTTTAATTAAAATCAAATTAGTTTCCAGAATTTTAATAGACGCCATAGCATGACAATAAACTAACATAAAACATTGTGGAAAAGAATTTTGAACTAAAGTTATTTGAACACACTACTTAAAAACGTAAACATTACTGGCGAGTCGTTATTAGTTTTCGTCAATCTTAGATGGCCAACCTGTGCAATAATATTTCATTTTCTTTTAATGTAGCTCAATAAAGCAGCCATGTCTGGGCGTGAGTCAATTTTGTTTATATCCCAAAGCTACTGATAACCCCACCCCAAATTCTACCAACCTGGTCATCTGTGCCCATTACACACGTACGCCCCTTATTTTGTTTAGCTATGGATATTGGCTAAAAACTTGTTATTTGGGAAATAAGATTTTTTTTGTTTTGTTAACATGTTTTTACTAGTCAGGATAAATTGAAAAATTTCAGGGCGGACTCGCGTGGCTTCGAGGATCCACTTCAATCGTACTGTTTCCAGCTGGCGATCTGTCCTCCTACGTGGGAATTCCTAACTTTACAGACTACGGTACTAAATAATATTATTTAATGAAGGGTTAATACGGCCCAGAAAAAATATTATTAAATTCTTTCGGGGACAGTATTAACCCTTTGGAATTTTGACGGTCAAAAATCGCTGCAAATCCGCAGGAGGTATTTTGTGCCAGCGACGCTCAATTATAAATTTCGCGCCCGATACCACTGCGTGCCCCCTCTCCTAATACACAGAGAGTAGCAGTGGCGCGAAATTCTTTTTGCGAATTTGCAGTGGAAAAAATCCTAAAGGGTCAAAAAGTATTTTTAAATAAAACATCCAATTAAATTCAACGTTTTTTTAGATAATTTTAAGTAAAAAGCTATTTTTTAATTGTAGTTTTTCATACATTTAGATTAACGTATAACGAATTATAAAAATCGCAGTGCATTTTGTTTCTGGTCTAAATTAAACAAAATTTAAAATTTTATTGAAGCTTTCTTTTAGCGAAGCTGCGTTAAAATCATTATACTATCAGACCTGTGCACGGTTTGAAAAAGCCCCCCCCCCGCTTTATTGGAGGATTTGCCCCCTCCCCCGTTTTATTGCCCCCCCCCCCCCCGCGGAAAAATGAAAAAGTACCCAAAAATTATGACGCCATTTTTTACCTACTGTGACGCTATCATTGCTAAATTTTTGCAGTTTTTAGCCTATTTCAATGCAATTTAAGCTATATTAGACCTATTTTTACCTTATTTTCGCTTTTTTTTGTTTCTTTTTTCCCTTTTCCTTTCTTTTTTTCTTTTTTTTTTTCTTTTTTTTTCTTTTTTTTCTTTCCCCCTGCTTGCCCCCCGTTTTATTGCCCCCTCCGTTTCAAAAAAGTTGCCCCCCGTGCCCCCTGTTTTGGAATTGCCCCCCATTATAACCCCGGGGGGCAGTGCACAGGTCTGTACTATTAACAAATTCAATTTATTTAGGTTACCCTGTCTCTTTAGCTTTTTTTACGTAATTTTTTCAGTTTTTGTAAGAAAGAAAAATTGCCTAACGTATTATTTATTTTAGACGCGTCGCTATATCTAATAACATTCAGTTACCGCTCAAACATGACTGGGTTGTCATTTGTTGCGTCCAAAGATCCATATGACGTCAGTTTTGACACGAGACCTCAACTTACCAGGTAATTAATTATTTCGTTGTTATTTTTTCGTCTTAGCTCAACTTTTTGGAGATCTTTAGTATGCAATCCGGTAAGTGTATTTTTTTATTGTTCCAAAATAATGTTTGTTGAAAATTGAAAAAAAAAAACTAAATTAAAATCTGACAAGTATTTTGACAGAAATAAAACTAAGAGGACTTTCCAATCTACATTTACCAAAAATTCTCTTTAATTTTAGCAATTCATTTAATCTTAAACTTGAAATTGATGTCAGTCTATACGATTAAAATTATTCATGTTTAAAAGCTAAAAATTTTTAGCTCTGAACTTGTATCATAATTTGTTTAAGATCTTAGTAAAATGTTAATAAAAAAAAGTTGCTGAAAAGTTTTGTGACTGTAGAAATTTTGCTTTATCTGTAAGATCATCGTTGAATTAAAACTATTATGAATTGGTTTAAGGTAGAACTTCACAGTTTTTTTTTTGACGACAGAATTTTTTGAATTACATCTTACTATACGTAGTTTGACCTGCTGATTCAATTTTTGACATTCATTTTTCTGTAAAAAAAACGTTATCGTCCACAATCATCAAATAACATCAATAAAATACATGTTAAAAATACAAAACATTAATAAAGTTTATTACCAACACTATTCCATTTTTTATTTTCTATTTAGCGTATCTTAAATAATAAAACATTTTTTTTAAATTAAAAAGCTAAAAAATAAAAAATATTATTTTTTCGGCATTAAAAATATGGTCGAGCGACTACTCGAACCCATGGATCCGAGGATCCGAGAGCGACGTACTAACCACTCGGCTACTGGGTCCGCGAGGATTTTCAATTAAAAGCACCTTTTAAAGGAATGGTTCAAAATGTAGTTTCTCGGCGTCAATTAAAAAAAATTAAACGAAAATTAAAAAAAATTGATTCGTTATTTTTAAACGAAAGTTTGGAAATAGTTAGATATAGGCTTTTACCATTTTTTTTATTATAAACGATTAAAAAAGGACTTCAGGATTTTTTTACTATATATTTTTGTAAAAAAAGTCTTTTTTGCAATTTAAAAAAAATCCTGAGATCATTTTGAACCCAAACCACCTCTGAAAGTTGCCCCCTACATTACCCTAATTTATTATAAAATTTCGCCCAAAAATAACGAATCAATTTTTTTAAAAGGCCTTATTGTGGTTTTCAGAGGTAGAATCCATGGACATCTGTTCCGAACTGGACAAACTTTTCGGTGATGTTTTTATAACCACTGGATAGCACAAATTCTTAACTTTTTATAGCACCCCACTTTTATCGGCCAAAAATTAATATTTATAATGATATGCAACTTGTAGTCCAGGTGGTCAAAACTGTGAAGTTCTTCCTTAATTTTTGGGAAGCTAATATTATAAGGATAACATTATTTTTTTAGCATTTTGAGATCGGAAAAACGTTTGATAGATATTTTTGCATCAATGCACGTTAGCGCATTTGAACCCGTTCCCACCACACCTACGATACCAGAGGATATAAATACCAGCCAAGATTTAATCGATCTCGGACCTGAATTAGGTAAGCGGGCTCCGAAACGTGTCAGAGGAAAATGATTTAAAAAATCAACAATCTGGTTGAATTGTAATTTTTAACAGGGGAAGTACGCAGGGTTTTATTTTGGTGGGGGGGGGGGGGGGGGCAAATTTCAGTACAAAAAAATTTCGGGGGGGGGGGGGAGGGGGAAACCCCCTCTCGAAATTTTTTTTTGGAGGGGGGAGGAGGGAGGAGCTACTGTTTATACAGTGCCTGTCCCAAGCCAGGATAAAGGAGGAGGGTTACAGAGGAACTTGTGGCAGTTTTTCTGTAAATTTTTTCTACGCGGGATGCCTGCAGCCAGCATTATCTTTTGATGATGTCGTCGTTAAACGGCTAGGAGAAAAGCGTGACGGAAGTCCCTGCACTACGATTGCTGACAAGTCTGTCGCAGTTCTGTCGCTCCTAATGAAGATCATGGATCAGAAGGATAATTGGAACATTTTCCTAGCAGCCAAAGGAACAGCGAATAATAGATTTTACGGAAGCAACATTCTCTGCCACAAGAGCAAACAAAAGAAGAAGAAGAAGGAGCAGGGATAAACATAGATAAAGTAGTATAATACATTGTTTTAGGTCTAATAACGTATTATCTAATGTTTTTAGCAATAAAAACATGTTTTTAGTTAAAAATTATTTTGCAGACATTGGCAGAGCCTGGATTTTTGGATTTAGAGACTTTTAAGATCCCCTGGCTACACCCACACTGTAAAGGAACCAAATCAGATGAGCAACATCTCCATGTTTTTAGGGTACCTACATGAAAAAAAAATACCAAGCGATTGTTGTAGGCGGCTGGAAATTTTAAGAGGGGGAAGGTATACACAAATCAACCAAATATGATTGTTTGTTTTGCTTGATTGTCTTGCTTGTTTATTAAAATTATTGTACTTTTTTAATAACATTAATGTTTTGCTTGTTTATTAAAATTATTGTACTTTTTTAAATAACATTAAGCAAAATATGGCAAGAAATATGCATACACATGTAGTATGGAACTTGACCGCTGAGCCAAGCGAATTTTTTTTGCTTTTTGGGGCTTAATTGTGGTACCACACAATTTTAGAGGTGGGCGCCGAGCGATCAGCGAGGCGCTAGAAAATTTTGAATTTTTTGCCTCAGAAAACCCCCAAATCTTACTATCTGGCGACCATTTGGGGGCGGGGCGGCCGCCCCCTTTCCAACTACCATCCTTATTTTTCCTCCCGTGCGACCCTTTCGGGAGGGGCATCCCCCGGATACGTCCCTGATTTTTAACAAGTTCGATTTATAAAACAAAGCTAAAAACTGCAAAAATACACTTATAAATCCTACAAATCCTAATAAACAAGGTATGAAAACAAAAATTAGAACATTTTGAATTTAAAATAAAATTACCACTTTTGACGCTTGCAATTGTCGTATGAAGATAACGAATCCACCGCCTTCGGATCTAGCTGGTTGAAGTCTCCAGAAACTAGCATATTGCTGATTTTTCAGTTTTACTTCTCTCCTTTTATATAACAAACCCTTAAAAAATATACAATATAAGATACAGATAAAAAATTATACATTTACCTAGTCAAATTAATTATATCAATGAATTCTAAAGCTTTCCTGTTTTGTTCACCTTGAACCTCGTTGTCAATTTTTTAGATATTGGTACACTAAAAATTCTGGGCGGTTGCTTACCTGGTTTAACTTCTAGCATGGGTGTAGCCAGAAGCGAAGGGGTCAAAAAAAAAAAAAAAAAAAAAAAAAAAAAAAAGAAAAAATAAAAAAGGGTCACTATATCCCCATTTTGAGTCACGATTGGTAAAACTTCGGCTTTAAGCAAGTTACTTGCCACTTATTACCGCTTCGCTCATTTTGCTACATAGTTTTAGGAAAATGACCATTTGAGGTGCCAAAATGTTTTCTAATATTTTTTTTCATTTTGGACTTATTTTCGGCCTTTTTTTTTTTTGTTTTTGGCTTTTGTTTGGCTTTGTTTTTGTTGGTTGTTTTTGTTTGGGGTTTTTTTTTGTGGGGTTGGCGCGTGCATTTTTTGGCTATGGCTCTATTGCTGCATAAATTTCTAAGGTTGCTTTCTTAGGTATTGTTCTTGGTATTCTTTTTTTCCGTTTGCGACTTTTAGTTATTGCAGTTTTTTTGTCTTGTTTTGTCTTGTTTTTTTTTTTTTTTGGCCCGACGTGTCGAGGATCTTTTTGGTGGCTGTTTTACGCAAGGCGGTTTTTCCTCTATTTTAGTGGCGATTCGGATCTTTGCGCGTTAGTTAGCTTGCAATATTTTGAAGAAAATATCAACTGAAATTACATTTGAGCTTAATAGAGATATTTTAGGTTATATATTGTTGAGTTCTATTTGTGGTTTACCAGAAAATTAAGAAAATCATAAAATTCCTTTTTGCTAAATATATATATATATAAAAAAAAAAATTTTGTAAAACTTTATTATTATCAGTATTTTGGCAGTTCTTTTGTGTTTAAATTTCACCCAATTGGGGCGAATGGAGAAATTTTCTATATATAAAATTATATATTTTTAGATAGGTACTAAATACTAATTAAACAAATACTACACAGTCAACACGAAGAGAATTTTTTATAGCCTTTTTATAAAATGTAAAGTTTGGGCTGACCCCTCTCCCCTCCCCTTCCTTGTGATTTATGGCTCAACCAACGTAATTTTTAGAAAACATAATGTTACTGCTAAAACAATATTAAATAATACGTTATTTTATTATGTCAAAAATAGTGTTGTATACACATAGGTGAGAAAGAGGGGCAAAGTGGAATCCACCCCCTAGCCTCGAAATTTCGCCTCCCCAGACGAAAATCTAGGGCCCCCTCCCCCCAAATATCTAAACTTTTTACCTTTAACCCCCCTCTGGAATTTGAAATCTGATTCCCCTCCCCCTTCGAGAAAATTTTAGGTACTTCTTTTAATCTAAGTTTTTTTCTAAAAACGTAAATTTTTAACATAAATTTTTGTTTTTACACCTTTTTTATACCAAAATATCGCTTTTTATTTAATAAAGTGTATTATTATCCTATAAAAAGTACAATTATTCAAGTTATTATGGTTAAAAACTATTTTTCTCCGGACACCGGACCCCACCAGACCCCTCTAGATTTCAAAATTTCGCACCCCGGGTCGACCCCCCCTAAAAAGCTAGGGGGGTCAGGACCCCCCTCCTAGAATTTAAATTGCGATTTACCCGGGGTAACCACCCCTCCCCCTAGCACGCGGGACCACCCTTACCTATGAGTTGAGTATACAGTTTTATCTACGTTTATTCTGTTTTTTAACGTTAAAAAAACACAACTTCTGAAATTTTAAAAAAATCTGAAATTTTTTTGTATAGTGGTCCCCCTTTCCCCAAATGATATACACGTCCCTGCTCCTATATTTTACCTTTAGCGGCAAAATCGTTAGGAATACGTTCCTTGGATTTTAATCCCCTAATACGTTCCTTAGATTTTATTCCACTAAATCAAGGTTTAATTCCCTTTTCTGGGCTTACATTCCCACGTTTGCCCCCCCCCTCATCCCACCTTTCCTCCTGGATCTTCTCATTTATAATATATTGTTAGTGCCTTTTATTAATTAAAAAGAACGTACCTGACAATAAGAACTTCCCAATTCTTTGAAAGGGGCCCATTCCAAAATTTTTTCATAAGGTACAAGTTGTTTGATATCCAAATGACGTGATCTAAAATATTTATTTCTTTAATTAAATTATTTGGTATGTTTTCAGCATTTTAGACGAGTTTTTCTGCAAAATAACTCGGTTTCAAAAAAACAAACAAACAAAAACAACGCACTTTTTCCAGTTTAAAAAAAGTTTATAGATTTGTTTCTGGATTCATTTACACATTATTGTGATAAAAAATAATCCCACAAAATTTTAAAATCAGTAGTTTTAATTCAATATTCAAGTATCAATACATTTTTGTGCTACTAATTTTAAAAAAATCAATAATAACTGACTAACGGTTTTGCATACAACTTTAAATTTATAATTAGTAGGAACTAATTTTTAACGGTTTTACTTACAGTCCGAAAGGCTTTACTCTAGTGTAGGGCGAAACCAGTTTAATGTCCTTAAATGACGCGCGACCGCATACAACTGTGCCAACCCATGATGAGTGGTCTTTATCATTCCGTCGAGAGCTAAAAAACTATTAAAGGTCGTTGTTATCTTAGAATTTTAAAGGTTAGGATTTTAGAATTTTTAAAGGTTCTTATCTTAGAATTTTAAATTTTTTTAAATTTTTTAAAACTCTTAATGGATAAATGAAACAAAGAATATAAAAAATAAAATCTGATCGCATATTTACAATATAATAGTACTATTAAACAACTCCCGTAAAATTGATTTTTAAATCGTAACGTTTACCAATCTGTTTTGTTTGGTTTTAGATGCCAATGATACTACAGAAAGCAGGCAGGAGATAATGAAAATAACAAATTAGGAAGCAATAATTATAATTCTTTTCCCCACCAGCTAACAAATAAAATATACATTTTGGGAAGGCGAGTAATATTCTTTTTTTTATTTTTTTCATTCATATTCATACATAACTACAGCGAAAAAAGTTAAATTAGTGTAGATTTTATATTTCTAAAATAAAGTCAGTGTACTCGCTCGCTAATACTTAGAGTAAAATGCGTATGCGTTACAACTTTTTTGCCACTTCTAAACAAGGACTATATAGAAATTTCGTAATAGTTTAAATTTAAACCGTAACAAAAGGAAAAAAACTGTCGTCAAAGTGTTATACAATATAGATTCCAACTCACTCTATACTGGCGTTTGGATTCTCCAAATAGCGGTAGTGAATTACGGCCATCGGGCAAATAGTCCGAGGGATGTCGGAGAGAATAAAATCTTCATATTCGTACATGTATATCTAAAAAAATCAATACCGGAGTAATGCGACAATCTTAAAAATCACAATTAAAATCCTTATAAAATTTAGAGCTAACGGAAACTGTTTAGAACCTCAACCTACAATCATAATAAAGAAACGCTTTTTTTATAATTTTTTGTGCACGCGATGAACAGCTTTCTGGATTTTTGGTAAAAAGAGGAGAGGTAAATCTAAAAAACTTTAGAGGTTATTTTTAAAAAACCCTATTTTTAGAGTTTAAAGTACTGGGATGGGACTGACATAAATTTAAACGGAAGTTTCCTAGTTTATGGATTCTTTGGGATGTAGTATAAATCAAAGGTGGTAAGCCTCTCGGAGTTTTTTCAGCGAAAGAAGTATACCTAAAATTTTTAGGAAAAAAGGTATGCATCTCCCACAGACTTGGGCACTGCCCCATCCTTACCGGGAGTTTTAATAGGAGGCAATTCCAAAATGGGAGAGAGCACGGGGGCAATAAAACAGGGGGCAAGCAGGGAAGAAAAAAAAAGCAGAAAGAAGAAGCAAAAAAAGAACAAAAAAGACGTATTTAAGTAAAAATATTTCTAAAATGCAAAAACTGCCAAAATTTAGCGATGATGCATGATAGCGTCATAATAGGTCAAAAATGGCGCCATTATTTTTTTGCGGGGGGGGGGGAGGGGGAGGGGCAATAAAACGGGGGGATGTAGGGAGGCACAGTCTCTAATATTCCGGAGGGAATTCCAGACCGCGCACAGATCTGTCTCCCAAAACCCAAATTTTTAACACTGGGGCCCCTAAAATATAAGTAGATGTCGGCACTTTTGAGATTTTTTGGATGGGGGATAGTAACTCCTTAACCCAAACTATTTTAAATTAAAGATCAACAAAACTATCTACCAATGGCTTTTAGCAACTATTTTACTGTATTTCAAAAATATTCGAAACTAAAAATTTCTTTGATAAATTTCTATTCATTAATTTTTCAGTAATAAAATTATTGACTTTGATTTTAAAACAATAAATAAGCACAAAATTTGTATCACATTGGAAAGTAGAAGTCTTAATATTTTAAGGGAAATATCTAGAGAGAATATTTCTCTATTACTACTCGTGTGTATTTTAAAAAATATTTTTGGCTTTGCTTACGGTCATCAATCCATAAAATCAAAATAGCATATTTAAAAGTGTCTTACAGCGGAATGTTCGAATGGCATTTTGTAAAAGGTGGTCTTTTGACTTTGCTGCAAAGCCGGCTTCGCTAGGACGTGACAATCGTACAAAGGCGTTGGTTCCAATTCCACGGATTCAGAGGGCACCGGTTTTACTTTACCCTAAAAAAATGAAATGGTGTCGTGCACACAAAGTTTTTACTTAAAAATGTTTAAATTTTATATTTCATTGCTTTTTATCTAACCTTAAAAAAATGAAAATGCAGTGCACAAAGACTTTCAAAACCTTTTAGTTCAATTTTTTTTAAGTTTAATGAATTTATAGTTAGTAACAACAATTAATGCTATTTTATCTGTTTGCTTAAATCTATTACACATTATTTTTCCAGCAGACAAAATCTAAAAAATATAATTTACTTTTACTAAGTTTTCTTTACTTAGTTTTAAACTATTTCCCTTTCTTCAAAATTTTTTTTGCAGTTTTGTGCCCATAACCTAGGGGGTCTAATTTTACTACTTTTCAATTATAATAAAGTTTATTTCAGTTTTAGCCAAAAGGATTTTTGTACGTTTAAGAATTACCGCTTTACAGAAATTTGCAGGACACTAAACGCATTAAAAACAGTTTTAACTCTAGCAAAGCTAATATGAGAAGCTTTAAGGAAAAAATCCTTTCCAAATTCAATTGTAATTTCTCCCCTTTTAATTTAAGTTTGAATCGGTAATGCATTTTGTGTTGATGTCTATTTTTATTGGATTTTTTGCTAAAACATTTTTTCCAGCTATAGCTCGTGCGGCATAATCAGGTGGAAACAGCAAGCGGCCGTTGTGTATTATAAAATAAATTTTGTGCTCAAAGCTAATACACTAGGCAACAGAACAATTTGCAAACGACCGTATAATATCAATAGCACATAGCCGATGTATTAGATTAAACACTCGGTGAAAAGTGCATAATAGTTTTATTTAGTTATTGAAACAAGTACAAAATCATAATATTAAAATAAAGAACGATTTTAAAACTCCTTTGTGATTCCTATCACCAATATATTATTTTTAATTATGACCGAGCCCAGTAACCTACTAAAAAAATCCCACAGAAAGCCAAAATAAAATATAAGTATACTTTCAATATTTTGAACATTATCATTATTCCTCCGCTACCGTCTACCAATGGTGCGCCGCTTAAAACATCTGAATGTCGAGATAACAGAACGCCTGAACAAAAAAATAATATATTAACTTCAAACGCCATTTTTCTTTAAACATGACTCGAGCAGAACAAAAAAAACAAAGGAATTTTAATAATGAATTTAAACCGAACTAAATAAAATAGAATTGAAAGAAATGAAACAGAGAAGCCGCAGTTAACCTATTGTTTTAATTCTAAAACTCCGACTAAACGAAAAAAAAACGCATTTACTTTCTACATCAAAGCTCTAAACTTCATTCTACACTTATGTAAAAAATTGCAAGCAACAAGTAACAAAATTTCAATTATTATCCTGTCATAAACATTTTATATTGTTGCAATGTCGTTTTCAAAACAAGAACCAGCTTTTAACTTTTCACTTCTTAAAACACAAACACTTGATAATATAACCGACAAAGATAAACACTATTCAGAGCTAAACCTTGTAGATATTGCTTAATAATTGAACGCATATAGTGTTAATTTTTTTTAAATGTTCTTATTACCTATACTGTTTATAGTTTGATACTGCTGTGTCTTGATATTAAAATACCTTTTTCTGGATCTCCAAGTGATCCATCTAATGCATTTCCTACCCGTAATCCATCTTTACAAATCTCTTGAACCTAAAAAATTACATGAAATTATAAGATTTATTTTTAATACCTATCAATAAAAAAATTTTCCAGTCAAAAAATAGCTGTAAAATGGGGAAATTTTAAAATAAAATCAATAATAACAAAATGTTTGTTTTTAATAATCACCAAGCAAAAACTATTCTCTATAATGGTTTAACGCTTTTTTAATAGAGGAAATTAAAAATCATTTTTGTTTGTTAGGCAAAGTCAGCTTATGAATTTAAAACTCAACTTAACTTAAAACATATTCAATCTGTTAAGTTATGTTTTATTAAATTAAGTTTATTATGCACGATTAAATAAAATTATTTAAGCGTTTAAAAAAATGTTAAACACAATTTATTACTCAAATAAATAATAATACCAAGAATACATGAGGATTAATTAATAAAGAAAAAAGAATGAGAAATGAAGAACAAATTATACGGGATATGTGTGGATCCAACCTAAATGCATACGTATGCATATTTTTATGTGTGACAACTAAAATAGAAGCGGTGGGAAGGCGTGACACATTGTGTCTCTTCCGTGAAAACCCAAAGAGAAGCAAAAATAACCAGGCGCCGAAAAATTTAGACAGCCCAATTTATTAAAAAAATTGGCCGATCATAGATGAACAAGGGGGGGTTAGGGTGTTGTCCACCCCCTCTAGCCTCGAAATTTTGGCCCCCCCTAGAAAAAAATCCAGCCCCCCTCCCACCAAATTTTTGAATTTTTTACCCCTGACCCCCCTCTAGATTTTGAAATCTGACTCCCCCCTCCTCCCCTCTTGAGAAAATTTTAAGTACTTTCTTTATACTAAATTTTCTTCCAAAAACGTGAATTTTTAACACAAATTCATGTTTTTACACCCTTTTCAGACCTGTGCACTGCCCCCCCCCCGGTTTTGTGGGGGGGGGGCAAATTCAAAATTGGGGGGGGGGCACGAGGGGCCATTGTTTTGAAACGGGGCGGGGGCAATAAAACGGGGGGGCAAGCAGGGGAGAAAAAAAAGAAGTGAAAAAAGAAAAAAAGGGACAAAAAAAAGCAAAAATAAGGTAAAAATAGGTCTAAAATAACTTAAAATCCATTGAAATAGGCTAAAAACTGCAAAAAATTCGCGATGATGACGTCATCATAGGTCAAAAATGGCGTCATAATTTTAGGGTACTTTTTCATTTTTTGGCGGGGGGGGGGGGGGCAATGAAACGGGGGGGGGGGGGGCAAATCCTCCAATAAAACGGGGGGGGGGCATTTCCAGACCGTGCACAGGTCTGCCCTTTTTATACCTTAATATCGCTTTTTATTCAATAAAATGTCGTATTCTCTTATAAAAAAACCAGTATTAAATCTTAAATGGTTTAAAAGTATTTTGCTTCGGACATTGGACCCCACCTGACCCCCCTCTAGGTTTCAAAATCTTCCACCCCGGGTCGACCCCCCCTAAAAAAAGGGGGGTTGGACCCCCTAGGACGTCCCCTAGATTTCATCAAAATGTCATTTACCCGGGGTAAACACCCCCTTAGCTTTTTGACCGTGTTCATGGGGTTAGGGTGTTGTCCACCCCCTCTAGCCCCGAAATTTTGGCCCCCCCTAGAAAAAAATCCAGCCCCCCTCCCCCCAAATTTTTGAATTTTTTACCCATGACCCCCCTCTACATTTTTAATTCTGACACCGGCCCCCCTCCCCTCTCGAGAAAATTTTAAGTACTTTTTTACACTAAATTTTCTTCCAAAAACGTGAATTTTTAACACAAATTAATGTTTTTACACCCTTTTCAGACCTGTGCACTGCCCCCCCCCGTTGTAACCCCGAGGGGGGGGGCAATTCCAAAATTGGGGGGGGGGGGCACGGGGGGGCAACTTTTTTAAAACGGGGGGGGGGGCAATAAAACGGGGGGCAAGCAGGAGAAAAAGAAAAAAAGACAAGGAGATAAAAGAATGGAAAAAAGGGACAAAAAAAAGCAAAAATAAGGTAAAAATAGGTCTAAAATGGCTTAAAATACATTGAAATAGGCTAAAAACTGCAAAAAATTCGCGATGATGACGTCATCATAGGTCAAAAATGGCGTCATAATTTTAGGGTACTTTTTCATTTTTTGGCGAGGGGGGGGGGCAATAAAACGGGGGGGGCAAATCCTCCAATAAAACGGGGGGTCATTTCCAGACCGTGCACAGGTCTGCCCTTTTTATACCTTAATATAGCTTTTTATTCAATAAAATGTAGTATTATCTTATAAAAAAACCAGTATTAAATCTTAAATGGTTTAAAAGTATTTTTGCTTTGGACATTGGACCCCACTTGACCCTCCTCTAGGTTTCAAAATTTTCCACCCCGGGTCGACCCCCCTAGAAAGCCAGGGGGTTGTGCGACCCCCCACCTAGATTTTAAAATGTCATTTACCCGAGGTAAACACCCCCCAGCTTTTTGACCGTGTTCATCTATGTGGCCGATACAGGAATTGAACCCGTAACTTATAAAGTCGACTCTGGCGTGCTATCCATTACACCATAGGCCAGACAATGAAAGGGGAAAGATAATCGCCTTTTATTAACGCTTACGCTTGTACTTTGAGTTTTCACGGAAGAGATACAATGTGTCACATATATACGTATGCATTTTTCCGCAAAGTATACGTATGCATATACTTTCCGGAAAAATGTATATGTATGCATATAAGTTGCAAAATATGCATACGTATGCATATTTTATCAAAAAACTAAAAATTTTTTTAATTTCCAAAATATGCAATGCATACGTATGGGCGGGGGTTAAAATCCGAGAAACGCATTTCACCCATATCGGTTTTTTTTGGAATGCATTTTACCCATATCGTTTGTCGATTTTAAAGGAAAAATAGGTAAAAAAACGCTAATTTAGGTCAAAAAGTCCTTTTTACTACATTTTTAAGCTTTTTATTGCTTAAAACATTTACTTTGACCTCAAAACTTAAGTTTGAAGGCAGTTAGTTAGAAGTCATTTTAAAGACACTTTTCCTCATTTTTCCGAAATTAGGGGTTAACCTTTTCTCCCCCTTCTACTTCTGAGTCGGGGGGAGGGGGTTGAACCCCCCATCTCAGAATTTTTTTTGCAGGTAGGGGGGTTAACCCCCTTCCGTGTCCATGTATGTATTGAAATTAATTTTACACAACAAAACTCTACTCTAAAAAAAATTATCTTTGCAAGGAAATACACACAAAATAAAATTATAATCTTAAAACAAACAACAAACAAAACAAAAAAGAAATATTAACGTTTACTCTAATTATATAAATTAAAAACTTACAGTTTCCTGATTGTACACATGTAAAAAACCGTGAGAAACTGACAAGGAAGCTTCGGAATAATTATTATCAGACCTACGCATTTCCTTTCTTTTTTCTTCGAACTAAAATAACAAATTAAAAATCACCACATACCAGGGGCGTAGCCAGGATTTCGGAAGAGGAGGGTTGCACTCCATACAAATTTTTCGAAAGAAGAGGGGGGTTTAGGGGGTTGTACTCCAAATCTCCAAAATACCGTAAAAAAGACATAAAAAAGTAAAAAAGTCGTAAAAAAACAGTAAACATTTTTGTGCTTCGCGCTAAATGATTCTTTTTGCTGTTATTTGCATTGTTTTTTTAAGCTAAACTTGAAATTTTTTTTTGGTTAAAAAGGTATAACATTAAAAATCGTGCGAGTGCGACAGCACAAAAATAATTTAAAAAATTGTCTTTGAAATTCATTAGAAACATCACTAAGTTGTCAAAAGGTATATAAATGTTGAGCGCTGAGCGGAGCGAAGCGCGAGAAAAATTTTTAAAATTGTTCTCTTAGGACCCCCAAATTTTTACCTCCGCCAGCCCAAAAGGGGGGTTACAACCCCCATAACTCCCCCTGGCTAAGCCCTTGCTACATACCAAAGTAGTGAATTAACAAAGCATTAATTGGAACGAAATGAACTAAGGTAATTCGAATAATAAATAACCGTAAAAAAGGGTTGCAATTCTTTGTTTATAAAGTTTAAAAAACTACTATTTTTTATTTTAAATTAAAAGACGACAAAAGTACCTTTCTGTGCAATTCGGAGTTTTCCACCAAATAACAGCGAACAAATCTGAGTTTCTTAGTTGAATCTGCGTTGGAAAAGTTTCGATGAATGACAGGTTGAACATCTTCTTGGAAATCTCTACTTGCAATGCTTATGGGGCGCAGCAAAGGTTTGTTTTCTAAATTTTATTTTGAGCATTTTATAAATAGTACTGAAGTATACGCATTGCATTATGAACATTAATATTAAGGTATGTGATGAATATGAAAAAACTCAAATTTAGATAATTGATGCCCAGTCCACGTTAAAAAACACGTGGGGGTACCTACAGTATACATGGGCATAGGGGAAGGGGGTTTGGGGCATAAGTGGGTAGCCTCCAGGATTTTTTTTTGGGGGGTATACTCGACCCCCGAAATTTGGGGGAGAGGAGGGTGTCCAAAAATTTTTTGGGGGTATACGGTATACCTCAAATACCCCATTTTTAGCGTTTTTAGTACTGGGACCCCCAATTTTAGGGGAGTGTCCGGGGTATTTTTTGGGGGATTTGCCCC